>JABUQX010094312.1:0-2500 GCA_015478945.1 Trachelipus rathkii
TCTATATTCTTAATGTCTTAATGTCTAAGATATTTTTGTAGAATGCTGAACTCTTCATGATATTGTTCTGTATATAGTCTATAGTTTGATCCCCAGGGCGGCGGTTGAAATTTGGAAGATTGTATATGCAAAATGTTTCTGCAGATTTTCTGATTTGTGTGTTTGTAATATTACGAATGATGGACATGTTATTAATGTTAATGTGATGGTTGTTGTTAAGTCTATGGTGTGTTAAGGCAGAGTTTTCATTATGTGTGTTTAGATCATGTTTATGCTGGGATTTTCTGCGTTTGAAATCTATGGTTTCACCGAAATAATGATTGTTGCAATTATTACAGGGGATTTTGTATATACATGGGGGGTCGTTTATTTTTGATTTCGGGGGTTTTAGTACAGTTTTTATATTAATATTATTTGACGGAACTAGTTGTAAGTGTGGTGGGAGTAATTTTTGTATGTGATGGTAGTTTATGTTTGGGATGGGTATGTATGTCTTTTTGGTATTGTGTTTGGTATTATTTATGTCGTAGAATTTGTTTTTTGCTTTTTTATATGCCTGATTGATTATATGAAGAGGATATTTTAGTTTTTGGAATGTGGTTTTTAGAAATTCTGTTTCTTTGTTTAGGAAAGCAGGAGAACATAAGCTCGCCACTGTTTATAAGTTTTAAATTGTGTGGCTTGTTTGGTGTTTTTGTTTGGTGGCTTGTTTGGTGTTTATTATTATTATTATTATTATTATTATTATTATTATTATTATTATTATCTATTATTATTATTAATTATTATTATATTATTATTATTATTAATTATTAATTATTTATATATATATATATATTATTTAATATATATATATAAGGAGCACGACTGGCGCTATAGTATATATTATATATATATATACTATATATATATAATATATATATATATATATTATATTATATTATATATAAATATATATATATATATATATATATTATATACTATTCCTTTACATGGGTATTTTATAATAGTATTTTTGTATGATGTAATTATTTAAATGATTAATTTAAATTTTTTATTTAAGATCAATTTTAATTTGAAAATTAAAATTAATTTTATCATTAGAAATTTTAAAATTTTTAGAAATTTAAATTTTTTTTAGAAATTTAAAAATTTTTATTTAAAAAAATAGAGAAAATATAAAATAAAGTAATTTTAAACTGGTTAATGGTAAATATAAAATTAATGTTTTATTTTTTTTATTAATAGTTTATATCATATTTTTAATTAATAATTATTTTAAAAACGTATTTTATATATCAAAATATGTAATATTTTATATTTTTATCTTTTCAAACTTTTATCACTCATTTATAATGATAATCCCTCATTAAATAATTTATTTTTAACGGAGAGATGACATTTTTAAATTTTCACATGATTTCGATGGATCAAAGAACAAATAAAAATTCTTGCCCAACCATTTCTAAATCAGCTTTTAAAATTAAAATAAGTTCAGTAGAAAAAAAAAGTTATTCTTATTTCCGTATATTGCCAGAAAATCACATGATGAATCATACACCAGAGGAAATATCTCACACAATCATTTCGAAATTTGAAATGTAAACTGAAATATGTTGAGTAGAAAATATTATTTTATTCGAATTTTTTCATAATACCCTCATTCAATATAAAGGTTAACTTTATCTGAAGTAAAGCATATTTTGAAATCTGACAAAGGATTTGCCCAATATAACGAGATTTTATTATTGTTAATTATTATTATTATTATTATTATATTATTAATTATTATTATTATTATTATTATTATTATTATTATTATTATTATTATTATTATTATTATTATTATTATTATTATTATTATTATTATTATTATTATTATTATTATTATTATTATTATTATTATTTATATATATATATATTATATATATATATATATATAATATATATATATATATATATATATAGTATATATATATATATATAATATATATAGTATATATATATAGATAGATAGAATAGATAGATAGATAGGATAGATAGTATAGATTAAGATAGAATCAGATAGATAGATAGATAGATAGAATAGATAGATAGATAGTAGATAATTAGTTTAGATATAATAGATAGATAAAAAATAAAAAGAAGAAGAGAGAGAGAGAGAGGAGAGAGAGAGAGAGAGAGAGAGAGGAGAGAGAGAGAGAGACGAGAGAGAGAGAGATTGTGAACATCGATAAAAAAATAATCTGTCCTAAAATCTTCAGAAGCCACCGAAATCAAGTGAAATAATGGATTATGCCAGTTATTTTTTTCTTTTCTTTTTTTTCTATGAGAATATTTTACTAATAATATTACAAGGACATTATGCATATTAAATGCATCGATTACATATATTTATATATATAAATATATAATATATATAATATATATATATATATAGTATATATAGTATATATATAAATATATATATATATATATATGTATATATATCATATATATT
>JABUQX010094312.1:10000-12500 GCA_015478945.1 Trachelipus rathkii
ATTTACCCCAAAACTCTCCCAACACTCATTCAATTCTCCCCAAAATCTTTCTCTCTCCTCCTCTCTCGCTCCATTCACTGGTGCGTATGCACAAATAAACACCCACATTTCCCCCCCGAATTTCACTTTTACCCACATTAACCTAGAACTCACCTGTTTACACACCCTCACCTTGTCCCACATCTCTTTCCTCATAACTATTCCCCCCTCCCTCGCCCTCACTCTCTCGCTCACCCCCGATACCATACCCTTGTATTTGCCGAAATCCAACTCCCTCTTTCCCTTCAACTTAGTTTCTGTTATTCCTAACACATCTACCCTTTTTTCCTCAAACATCAGTCCCACTTCCTCCCTCTTCAAATCCTCGTTTACCCCCCTCACATTCATACACCCCACCCTAATTACCACTCTCCTCCCCATCTCTCTCTACTTCTATATATAAGTCAATCAATCAGGCTGTACGCTTTACGGGACCCCCCACCTTAGGTGCTTCCCACAACCTAGGGCTACCACCCCGCTCACCAACCCACACCAACAACACCAAAATACGTTAAAATAATATACAAAAAAACAAAAAAATATAAAAACAACTATCAATTTAAATCCACTCCCACACCTCCCCCTCCTCCCTCTCCCCACGACAACGCCAACAAAAATACCAAAATACAAAAATATAAAAAATATAAAGGTCAACCCACACTCCAGCAATATTTATTTATTCCTACGTTAAAAAAGATAAAAATTTATGACAAACAATTATTATAAAATTTATCTATAATATATATATATATATATATATATATATATATTAGAGAAGAGAGAGAGAGAGAGAGAGTGAGAGAAATAGAGAGTTGTTATTGTCCTTTGGGACATCTTTAAATCGGTTTTTCTCTTTCCTATATATATATTTATATAATATATATATATATATATATACTATATATATATATATATATATATAATATTTGTCTGTCAATATAAGATAATATAAATATATCGTTATAATGTATATATATACATATATATATATATATATATATATATATATATATATATATAATATACTATATATATATATAATAATATATATATATATTATATATATTAATATATATATATATATAGATAGATAGATAGATAAGATAGAGGAGAGGAGAGAGAGAGAGAGAGAGAGAGAGAGAGAGAGAAGAGAGAGAGAGAGAGAGAGAGAGAGAGAGAGAGAGTTTGTTATTGCCAGTGTTATCGTAATCGGTTTTCTCCTTTCATATATATATAATATATTTATATATATTATATATATATATATATATATATATATATATATATTATATAATTATATAAATTATAATATATTATATAGTATATGGGTGCAATCTGATTGCTGATTTCTGTAGCAGATAAAGAATTGTGAGAATCTATCTTTACTGACATTTAAATACATTCACTGCACACTATACAAAATTTGGCAGATAACCAAAATTCTTCTCTCGTCATCTCTCTCTCTCTCTCCTCTCTCTTCTCTCTTCTCTTCCTCTTCTCTTCTCTCCTCTCCTCTCTCTCTCTCTCTCTCTCTCTCCTCTCTTTGTGTCTTTCTTTCCTTTTTCTTCACTTCTTCTCCTTTTTTGCTAATATGAAGAAGTAAATATATTTATATTAATTTAATGGATGATGTAAAAGCTTCCAATTTAATAAGCAAATAATTATTATTATTATTATTAATATTATTATTATTATTATTATTATTATTATTATTATTATTATTATTATTATTATTATTATTATTATTATTATTATTATTATTATTATTATTATTATTATTATTATTATTATTATTATTATTTTATGAATATTATTATTATTACTATTATTATTATTATTATATTAATTATTATTATATTTTATTATTATTATTATTAATATTATTATTAATTATTATTATTATTATTATTCATTATTATTATTATTTTATTATTAATTATTATTATTATTATTATTATTATTATTATTTATTAATATTATATCTGTGCCGAAATTTCGGCTGAAAATTTAATTTTAATTTTGCCTCCATTTTCGGTTCAGATCGGAACCGGAAATTATTTCATTTCTGAAAATACTTTATAAAACCTCCTTTTATTGTTATCAGTAAAGTAAACGATGCTGATTTTAATCAGTTATAGAATCAGTAGATAAGCGACTGTCAAATATCTTGCGGATATTTTCTATCTTTATTTAAAGATTTTTTTTTTTTTTATTTTTTTTTTTTATAATATTTAAATTTCATGTTTCTGACAAAATTGTAATTGCAAATTTACGTTTGTCCTATAGGCATGAGACAGATATTGTTTTTTCATATTATTATTAACTCATATTTATTCTCTTATATAGTGGAAAAGAATGTAATTGCGTAGAAATTAGAAATAATAGAAATAACTTATATACAAGGTGACTCAAAATTCAACGAGCCCCAACTTTCGATAGGTTCCATTTCTTAATTTTTGGT
>JABUQX010094312.1:25000-33830 GCA_015478945.1 Trachelipus rathkii
TAATAATAGTATGGTTGCTAATGATAATAACTTTCTAGGCCCAAGTTCACACAAATTTACATAATACTAATTTTCCTTCATATTATTTCAGCTATGGATGAACCAGTGGAAAGGTAAGAATATCACGTGACCAGGTATCTTTCAGATTTCAGCATTATTGTGGAGCGCTACTAACACATTCTTCTTCTTTTATTATTATTATTATTATTATTATTATTATTATTATTATTATTATTATTATTATTATTATTATTATTATTATTTCTTTATTTATTATTTTATTATTTTAAGTTATAATTATTTTATTATATTTTTTCTTTGATTTAAATAAAAAGTTTATTCATACATTTATTCTTGTGCGAATATATTTTTCTAAATTTTATTAATTAGTTTTTTTTTATAATGTGGTTCTGACTTATGAAGTAATTTAAATAAATTTATTTTCAGAAAAAGTTTTAAAAAATTATGATTATATATATATATATATATATATATATATATATAATATATATATAATATATATATATATATACTATATATATATATATAATAATATATATAATTATATATATATATATAATATATATATAGTTTTATATATATATATATATATAATATATATATATATATAGTATATATATATATATATAATATATATATTATATATTAATATATATATATATATATATATATATATATATATATATATATATATATGGTATATTATATATATATATATATATATATATATATGATATATATATATATATATTATATTATATAAAAAGTTTTATATAATTATATAGTATATATAATTATTGAAATTAGTATTTCAAAAATATATAAACATATTTTAACTAATAACAATTAAAATTTGTTAGATGAGAAATATTTATTATTACTTTCGTGCACATTAAAATAATAAATAATTTAATTTTAAATTTTAAATGAGATATGTTCAATAAAGTAGCTTCATTTGAGTCATTGATTTTATACACTGTTAATTAAACACAAGAATAAATACTACGAGTAAACTTTCCTATTTAATTCAAGGTTTTTTTTGTACCGTAATTTTAAACCCACTTTTACAGAGCCTTAAAAAGATTTACTTCTGTTTACAGCTCATCTTTATCTCATCTGGCTTCGCTCCTTATTTTTAATTTTACCACTTAATCGCTTTTTTTTAATTTATTTATTTCCTTTACTCTTTATTAATGTTTTCTTTGCAATTATTGCTTTTGTTCATTTTCTTCTTTTTCTTCCTTTCTTTGCAGCGCAAGATGAAACTCCCTCAGAGAAATTAGTTCTATGAGTTTTATGAGTTTTATGTGCTATATCATGCTTTGTAATATATATATATATATATATATATATATAATATATATATACTATCGATATTTATATATATATAATATATATATATATATATATATATATATTTTTAAAAAATAAAATAAAGTTAAGAATATAATAATATATATATAGTATATATTATATATATATATAATATAATATATATAGTTATATATTATAATATATAATATATATATATATATATATATATATTATATATATATATTTATATTTTTATATATATATAATATCTTTATATATATATATATATATATATATATATATGCCATCACACACACACTCTGTACTGATATTTGAATATATATATATATTATATTATATATATATATATATATTATAATATATATATATATATATATATTATAATATATATTATATATAGGCCCTATATATATATATATATATATATATATATATATATATATAAAATATATATATATATATATATAATATATATTATATATATAATATATATATATATATATATATATATATATAGCCCTATATATATTATATATATATATATATATATATTATATATATATATATATTTATATTATATATATATATATATATATATATATATTATATATATATATATATATATATATATATATATATATATATATATATATATATATTCTTAGAAATTTTCTTGTTATAAATAGATAGATGGGAGTCCAAATCTATTAGTCACAATGATAAAAACTAACCATAAAATTTTAAGATTATTTTTATTCTATATTTAAAAAGGACCATTAGAATACTTGTGGCTGAGTCATGGTCTAAATTTACAGATGTTGATTTCTATTTTTGTAAATTATAACGTCACAAAGTAGTGTTTTTGTGGACATTTCAAAAGCATATTTTTTTTTTTCTTTTTTCTTCAAGACATTTTGCAAATTTTTAATTTTCTTTTTTTTTTAGTGATCATTAAGTTTATTTCGAAAAGTCTGGGTCATGCTGTTCTTTATTCTATTTGAATAATGTTCATTTTTTTTTTAAATGTTATATTTCTTTTTGCCAAATTTTTTCAAATGACGTATGAAATTAATTTTTTATTTTGACAAGCTTCGTCATTTTGAAGTCAAAGTGAATCTAAAGTTATAAATTGTTTGGACCTGTCGTTAGATGTTAATATATATATATATATATATATATATATATATTATATATATATATATATATATATATATATATATATATATATATATATATATATATATATATATATATGATTTGATGTAACAATTTAGAAATTAATAATTTCACTATTAGTGAATCATGAATGTAACGCTAATAAAATTTTTATTGTATCTTTTGTAGATTTTATAATTTTTAAATGATAGAGCAGTTTCTTTAGAGCAATAATAATAATAATAATAATAATAATAATAATAATAATAATAATAATAATAATAATAATAATAATGATAATAATAATAATAATAATAAACACCTGATAATACTTCCATCAATTATCGATTAAAATATATATTTTTTTAAACACAGGTATTTGTATCTACCCTAATAGAACTACCAAGTATCTATCTTATATTCTGCATTCAGATACCACATAAGTATTTTATACTCCACATTAAAATACCACATAAATATTTTTGTTCACAGTGTAAAGAATTTTACATTGATATTAATCCCAATGTTCATTTCAGACAAATTGATGGAAAAGCTCCATCGTTTGCTCAAAAACCAATTATCAAGCAGGAAGACGATGGAAAGAAGATCCAATTCGAATGTCGAATAGTAGCCGACCCCAAACCCACGATATCATGGTACCGAGATGGCGCTTTGGTGCAATCGTCATCTCGATGCTCGGTTAGTGAAAGTAGATTCTTGTGGTTAAATTAAATTACTATAAAACAAATTTAGACATGAAGTAGAGTAATATTGGGAAATGAATGCATGTTTTGATCATAAGATCTATTTGAGGAAATGAGTTTGTCATTTCTTTTCTGGTTCGGAACATTAGGATATGGAATATTTTAATGTGTTTAGTGGTAGGTACTCTAGTGTAAAATATTTGCGAAACTTTTAGCGAGAAACAATTTTGTTTATTATTTGTTAGTAGTGATTTAAAATTCATAGCAAATTACTAGTAAATTACTAGGACATATTGGAATTAACTCTGAGTTTGCAGCTGAAAAAAATATGCTATGTGATTATTTATGATCATAATTTGTTCATAATATGATTATGATAATTATAATTGCCTTAGACTTAATTATAGGGACTAACCCAAATGGTTGGTAGGGAAAATGGTCAACATGACATCAAAAAAATTTGCATGTGTTAGGATAGGTTAGGTTAGGTGAAGTTAAGTTAGGTGAGGTTAGGTTAGGTTATGTTATGTTAGGTTAGATTAGGTTAGGTTAAGTTAAGTTTTGTTGGATTCGTTAGAGAAACTCTAAATAACCAGATTCTACCATTTTACCTGTCAATAATTTTCCCTATCGAACCATTTGGTAGTAGCTTCGTAATTATAATTATAATTTATTATTAATTTATATAATTACAATAATTACCTTCATGTTATTAAGTTTGTGTGTGTTTTCCTTGTGTAGATGACTATGAAGAGCGGTGGTGATAACTCTTATTTTTGTGTTCTTTCTCTGAGTCAAGTGACATTGGAAGATGCGGGCAAGTACAAAGTGACAGGAAAAAATGAATTGGGGGAGAGCAACGCGACTATAAGCCTCAACTTCGACAGTATGTTAATTATAATAATATTAAAGTATAATAATAATAATAATAATAATAATAATAATAAAAATAATAATAATAAATGTATTATTATTATTATTATTAATTGTTTTTATTATTATTATTATTATTATTATTATTATTATTATTATTATTATTATTATTATTATTATTATTATTATTATTGTTATTATTATTATTATTATTATTATTATTATTATTATTATTATTATTATTATTATTATTATTATTATTATTATTATTATTATTATTATTATTATTATTATTAAAATTTAGTTGAACTATATTTTAATAATAATTAATTTTTGAGAGAATTTTAACTATATAAATTTTGAAAGTTTCCATATATTCTTTATTTTAATATAACAACATTTAATACGTGTATTAAAGTATTACAAAATTAGATGCATAAAATAATTAAATTTTTAAATAAAGAACTTTATTTATATGTCAATGTTAATTTAAGTGTTATGCATATTAGATTTTTAAGCAACCTCCAAAAAAAATGGCGCAGTGTATAGAAAACTTTTTAATTATTTATTTGAGATTTCATCTTTATTAGCTTGTATGTTTTTATTTTGCTGCTAAACCTCATGAGTTGTAGAAAAAGACTTTATGTTAATTTTATTTCTTTTTATTATGTATGATTTATTAATGTTAAATACCGTAGTCACTATATATATATATATATATATATATATATATATATATATATATATTTATATATATATATATATATTTTATATATATATATATATATATATATATATATATATATATATATATATATATATATATATATATATATATATATATATATATATATATATATATATATATATATATATTTCATATAAATAGTTGTAACTATCTATTAGTTATTATTTATTTATTTATTTTCCTGATTTCTTTTAAGTTCATTTTGCTTCGTAAAGAAATCCAAATAAAAACTTTGGATTTCAGCTGTTTAAAACAAGTACTTTTTTAACCAAATTTAAAGTTATCATAGTTAGACTTTAACTACTGTTTTCCTCTGCCAACGCTTGGCTTGTCCCTGGCTTACTAACTTATACGATGTAATCTCCCGTTGGTCAGGCTCCTTTATGAAACGCACAGGTGACGAATCCCCAGACATTCCTGAAGGCCTAAAGCCAGCTTTTACAGAGAGACCGAAAATTAAACAGAGCGACGACCTTTCTAGTGTTATTTTCAGCTGTAGATGTGCTGGTCGACCTAAACCTACATTTCGATGGTAGGTAGAAAATTTGCTTTTTTTTATTTAATTTTTATATTCAAACAACATTAATTAATTCATTTTCATCTTAATTGATACATGTCTTAACGCTTTTCTCATTGATATTATTTTTTCTATTAAGGGAATTTAAAGGAAAAAAACTGGCAACCTCTACTCGTCACAAAATAAAAACTATGGAAGAAGGAAAAATTTATTTTATAGTCGAAATGGAAATATTGAAGGTATCCGCAGCAGACGAAGGAGAGTACAAAGTTATTGCTTCAAACGATATGGGCGAAGGCGTAGCGACAATTAACCTTAATTTTGACGGCAAAACTGCAACTGACAAACCAAAGTAAGAATTCTTTGCTCTCGGAAAGTATTGATTCCAATCTTCCACTTTTTATTTATAGATTAAATAACATTGCCCGATTTTAACATTAAATATTTCCTAAATTAATAGTGAAAAATACTGTGGGTATATATATATATATATATATATATATATATATATATATATATATATATATATATATATATATATATATATATATATATATATATATATATACTCTCCCCCCAGTTGGTCGCTCACCTTGTTGTGGTTGGGGGGCTCTCTGGGATGCTGTTGGGCGGGATATACGGATATACCACCCGCCTTCAGCGTCCTAGAGCAACAGCGTTTTTTTTTTTTTTTTTTTTTTTTTTAAATTCCACCATAAGTCCCTTTAATCTTTGTATAAGGTTACCCTCCCCTTTTCCCATCACAGCCCCTTGGGCTATCTGGTGCCTCTTCCCGCACGGGTTTACGGTTCAACCCACACTTCCTCCCCGTGGATGAGGGTACAGTTGAAAACCCGGTCATTTATGCTCACCTCTGAACGGGCCGCCAATTGTAGGGAACCTGAGCCTTGGCTAACCACTGAGGAGGCTGTTCTGCACTTTGGTGTATAATCTCGGACTTTACGCGAAGACATTAGGTGCCGTGTGGTACACGGGTGGGACCCCACGTAAAGGTTTGGGAGGATCTTCCGAGGCCACATCCACAGCCCACCCTACGGGGTGGGGTCCGGGTGGTTGTGTGGGTCTCTGGACTGTGACCTGCTGTGGAGAGAAGGATTACCCTTCCTTATGAAACATACGCCTTTCCAGCCCATCCTGTTATTTGCTTTTATGTCTCATTTGCTTTATTGCTATAGTGCTCATTCATGGTGACGAAGCTTGTGGTTAAATCTTATATGGAAAAGTCCTTAAAAGAAAAAACGTTCTTAAATAAAGGTGAGCTGAACCATCTGCCAGCTTCCCAGCCTGGCCCTACCACGGTCCCTACTACTTCTAGACCTGGTACCTATAATTTGCTTTCTTCTTCTACTACACCTGAGGGTCTTTCGCAAAATTTCATCGATTCGTCGACCAGCAAACCCCGAACACCTCAGGTGCCCCCACGGCCCGGGCAATCCCGTAAAGGTGCCCCCCGTAATAGTCGTACTCATTCGTTTACTCCATACGCTGCACCCCCTCCAGGAATGTCAGCAGACATGTCATTCCCGATGTATTACATATTGCGATCCACTACCTCCAAAACTCTTACTGAGCACAGAACCATTCCTCTCAGTAGGGCACTCGAAAAAGCCCTAGGAGTTGAAGACCCTCCAGTCACATTGATGAGGAATGGGTCCATTCTCGTAAAAGCTGCTAACCGAAATCAAAGTTCCATTCTGTCATCCTTAACGTCTCTTGGAGATGTTCCTATTATTTCTACTCCTGATGACATAAGAAACACATCTAAAGGCACTATTTATTGTTATAAACAGAAAGACGAAGACACAGCTGTCATTTTGGAAGAACTCCAACAGAAAAGATTTTCCGTTACAAACATTTATAGATTTCCCCCTCGCCGGGAAACTCCTGACAAACCAAATCCCCGTTTACTGCTGACCTTTAATACCCCTTATCCACCTACAAAGGTCAAAATAGGGTTCGAAAGTTACAGTGTTCGCACGTTTATCCCTCGACCCAGACGTTGCTTCAAATGTCAACGGTTTGGTCATCCCCGAAAATACTGTAGGGGACAGGAAGACATATGCCCAATCTGCGGAGAATTATTTCACACTCCATGTGAAAATACCCCTAACTGCAGAAACTGTAAAGGACCCCACAGTGCTTCCTCTTTCAAATGCCCGTCTTACCTGTTTGAACAGGAGGTTTTAGAGCTATGTACTATACATAAATTGAGCAGGAGAGATGCTATACGCCAGCTCAATGAAAAATATCAGACAAATCAAAATCAAACTTACGCCACAATTACAGCTACCCCCACGCCTTCACGTGTTAATCCGCCAACACAACCCTCTCCTAATAGAACTCCTCTCTTAAATTCCGTTGAAACTCAGGCAAGTACTGCAACCAGTCTACCTGTACTGCCCACACTACCAACTTCTCAAAGAGCACAAAAGCAGCCCTTGATTCAATCTCCCGTCCAAAGAGCCATCAACAAGCCTATCCTGAGCATTAACTCTCAACAAGCTACCAATGAAACTAAGCTAGCTCATCCAATACAAAATTTGGAAAACACTTCCTGCCAAGACACACTGTCCCATACTCACCAAATTGGTTCACCAAACTTATGCAAGAGGACGGTCTCTTTGTCCCTTAATTCGCCTCCCTGTTACTAAAACCCCTACATTAAAGATGTTTTAAAACACAGAAAAGAAGAATAGTCACTTGAAGTTAAAGATTATTCAATTAAAATATAAGGCAACCAGATTCTTAAACAAAAACCAAGGAACCCCAGAGGAAAAAACCGAAACTCAAAAGGAACCTCGCCATAGAGTCTACTTCTGAGACAAATGCAAAGGCTTTAATAGACTGTACTCAAACAATCCAACTAATGAACAACTCACCAACCAATCATCTAATAGTCTACAAGACAGTTTTAGTTCCTCTGATTCTTCCTATAATTCTTCTCCCGAGTTTCCTTTATCAGCCCTCTCTAAGGGATTCTATACCCTAGAAGATGAATTGGATAACAGCTCCCAAATGGAGCTTGATGCGACGACCCATTCTCTTTCTAATGCTTCCTGCACTTCCGAGAAAGGTGAATGGAAAACTGTTCAACGTAAACGTCGCAAACGCTCTAAACGTTCTGGGTCTGATGGAGGCATGAAGATGGACCCAGAGGTCCCCATTCTCCAATCAAACTACCCAATTTCCCAAAATCACCCACATGATGAAGTACTGGAAAATTCTCCAGAATCAGACCTTGCCAATTCATCGAATCCCATATTGGAAATCGATGTCGTAACCCCAATACATTCTCAAAAAGACAATACCCTTCCGGTTACACCTTCCTTCCCCATTTCCATGGAAACAACTCTATGTCCCTCCCACATTTCTGAATCTGCTTGCCAAGCGGATACTGATACTGCTCTCACTAATAAATATGAGCATTACGAATGCTCTTCTATTAACCAACCAAAC
>JABUQX010094313.1:0-10000 GCA_015478945.1 Trachelipus rathkii
GGGCCAGAAGGAAGAAATTGCTGGTCCAACTGACAGGGCGAAGGCCTTTCTTGGTAGTTGGTTTAGGTTATAGTATATATTGTATATATCGGTGTTCATTAATATTCTTCCTCGTTATATCACCACTCCTATATAACGTTCTCCTTATCCTCTTACATTTTATCTTCTTTCTATCAAACTACCTAGCACAGCCTTCCTAAGATTGTCTTCATCTGAACAATTAGAACTTTAGTAATCTTATACTTCTTAATTTACCAGACCTTAGTATCTTCACTACTATTATCTCAATAATACAACAGAGTAATCCAACATAACATTCTCATGTTAACCTACTTTCATTAATGCTTATCTATACTTATACTTCATAAGACTTATCTTAGTCCCTTTACTATTTTTCCCCACCGTGGGGTAACAGTGCGTTAGCACAAAGATGGCCATCGGGCAGACGGTTATGCGACTAACAGCTGACACAACTTGCGACTCACACACATGTAACACTGCCATGGCACACCTTTCCCCATACATCTCTGCAGTCGCTCGGTTCCCTTCTCCTCCACTCCAATCCATTACTTATATCCTGCTAAATATTTCCTAAGACTCAGACACTATGTGTATCCGCTTCGCTCACCATCCTACACTTAAACTGCACGAGTTCATACGAGAGCCGGAGTTATTCCTCACTCAGCGAACGACATGAACCCTACTCTCTACTATTTAGTCCACCGATATGTGTTATCAGTTTCAAATCCAATCGCCCTTCTGGTCCTTTTAGCACACCGTGGGGCACAAAAATCTAACTCTTACAAACTTCCTCTCACTCATCTTCAGATTCCACCGACACCCAATTGAACCAAATCATCTCTATATCCGGCATATTTTTCGAGAATCCTATGTGCCTAAAGGTTTCGGCTTCACTTCTTTTGCACACCTCCACTCATCTCCATGTCTCCACCTAGTATCTTATTCACCTTCTTTATTCATACTCCGGTGCCATCACGCCGGACCGTCTTGAGATTATAATCCCTCATCAATAATAACCCCATCCCATTCTTATTAAATGTTTGTCATTCTGGAAATACACTCTTTCACATCTTATAGAGATCATAACACATTACCCTGAATCATTTACTCGCTATTAATCCTATTATACCTACTCAATCCATTCTTGACACCTATTTATTTTCTCTTTACACTACGCTTCACTATCGTATCTTATCAATCACTAACTTTTTGATATCCTAATTTCAGTAAGCCTACCACCTTAACTCCTATTTATATTCAACTATAACTAACCTGCTCATAATCCTTTCCCTTAATTATACTTTCATATTCCATATTATACGCCTGTTTTGCATAATACCATTTAAATAGCCTTTAGCTCCGTTTTCACTATTAGATCAAACCTTCTATATTCTCTTTTAAAATTATCTTTGTTTTTTTTTCCAATTTTGTTTATGACTTTGAGATTCCACACATGGCCTCTACCGACTCCTCAAGACGCGCTACCTGTTCTGTCAGCTCAGGCAGGGTTGCAGCCTTTCGAGTCAGATCCTCAGACGCACCTCGCTATCGAGCCCAGGCAATTTCACCAGCATAGGTGGGAGGGCCTTCCCTAGTTAACACTCAATTTTGTTGGCGAAATCTTACGGGTCCTTATAATCAACTTTCTTGACAGTTCCCCTTTTCTCCCGTGATTTCGCGCTTTTGTAGAATATTGAGGGGTTAACTTGTATTTTACCAGGGTCTGCTCTTCTTGCGTCCAAGTGCTCGCGTTAAGCACTATAGTCCTCTCTAACGTCCTTTTATTTATCTACTACACAATTTTCGTACCAAATGTTTATAATATGATTTTACCGTTTCACTTTCTTCTTGCCTCTTTCGTTCGTTTTGATTATCTATTGATCTACCCAGTTTTATACTTGTTTTTCATCACGCGGGGGGTATTTTTCCCTGCCATGAATCTCACCCCATTCTTCCCAACTTTTTCAACCTTTTCTCTCCACTTTAGATCTTCAACCTTACCCTACTATTACCCTTCATCCCCAAAATAACCTATTCTCTATTATCTGCACATTCTTCATCTAATACGCTCTTAACATTTCACTTATTTTCTTACATACTCACCTCTTCATCTACTCGTTAATATTGTGTCAAGATTTTTTTCTGAAGTTGTTCTTCTATTCCACATCTCTCAACCCATTTCATCAGTTGTACTCAAAAGCACCATACCCTATTCATTATTCTAAGCAGAATTCCCTTATTCTCCTCTCATTCTTAACCTTTTTTCGCGCTTCCTTTTCCAGAAGAGCGCATCCTATTCCCTGTAGGTAGTCCCTTCATTCCTTATTCCTCCTTTCCAACTGTTTCTATTAGCCTCTTGTTGATTTTTTCTTCCTACGACTATACATCCTTTTAATCTGGTATTGTCTTTCTTTTTTTTCCTCCTTATTAATTTCAAAGCATCTTCTTTTTGAGTCTTACATCATTTGCTGTTTATACATGTCTTAACTCTTGCTTTGGTTTTTTTTTACCTTTTACCAATCATCATTCTAACGCCTTTCATTTCATCCTATTCTCACTTGTTTAACATTTCTTTATCTTCCTTTCTTTCTGACATCCACTTACTTCCTTTGCACTACTAACAATGCTTCCTTCATTTGCCCCCCAGATTTGTTAGTATCAACTTGTTCACATTCAACAGTTTTACTAGCGAGCTCTCTTACATACTTTATCCTTATTACCTTGCTCACTTAACTCTCACTCTTAATTTTACCTACTTCCTTTCGTACTTTCCTTCTTCTCCATCTTAATTTTACACAGAACAATATAATGATCCGATAATCCCATTCCTAAACCCCTAAACTGATTTAACATCCAACACATACTTCAACATCTCCTTCTTCACCAACACTAAATCAATAATACTTTTTCACTTCGATACCATCTCTACCTACACCAACTCTAGGATACTTATGAATATCTTGTGTTTAAAGAAAGTATTACTTACACACATACCTCTCTCTTCACAGAAATCAATCACATTCCTACCAATTCTTCATTTTCTCGCACCACCTAAACCACCTGTTATATACATCCTTTTTTGATCACCTATCAACCATTCAGGTCCCCCAACACAATCAAATCTGAAGCTCCTACTCACCCCATCCAGAACATCATTCAGATTTATCCAAAAAATCGTACTCTTTCAACGTTTCCTCAGATGGACCATACGTCACACCACACATACCTTGACCTTTCAACTTAAATTTTAAACCATTAGAATTCTAGGACTCACCAGGGTTGCGGAGTCCCATAGCTTTGTACCGCAGGTCACTCATCAAAATACTGCAACTCCTTCTCTTCCTCTGCTCATTCATTTCACACCAGCACACACACATTTCACACACACCACTCAATTTCCCGTTTCCTTTCAATCTTTGTTTTCAGTCACAGCGAGCAATCAAATTGGCCCTTTCTAAATACATCCATACCCTTTTCATCCTCTTCTCCTCAACATTTATTCCTCTGACATTTCATGTAACCATACGATTCATACAATTTCGCGAAATAGAAGGCCGTTTTACGGCGATCGCGACCCTCTCCGAGGCCTGCATTAACATTCCGGCAAGCATTAGACTTAATAGGGGGCCAACCAAGCTACCATGGGTAATTTTGTCGCCTCCTTCGACACGAAGGACATACTTTGAGATAATTCTTTCTCCCCACCCCTACAGGGGTTATGAGTAGTAGGGATGTCTGTAAAGTGGTTATCTAGAAGGGGTGTGTACTTAGTATGTGGTATATGACTATGTGGATAATGGTGGTCAGTAATATGTGTCTTGAGGATAAGTGCTGTGAAGAATATGAACGCAAAAGAGAAAAGACGCACCATTAAAAGTGGGAGGTAATTTCATCGCTTCGAGTATGCGCGTACTCTCCTCTATAATATCATATCATATATATATATATATACTAGTATATTATATAATATATATATATATTATATATATATATTATATATATTTTTATAATATATAGTTTATACAATAAATCAATAAATTAAAAAAATCAAATTTTTCAATGAAAAAATATATATATATATATATATATATATATATATACATATATCATATATATATATATATATATATATATATATATATATATATAATATATATAATATATATATATATATATATATATTATATATTGAAATATTTCAAAATTACTTAAAAATAGTTTTGTCAATTAAAATTATTAAATTTATAAGATTGTTTTAAATTTTTTAAGGAGTGGAAGTGTGCATGGACAGACTCTTACTATAATGAAGTTTGCCATCGAAACTTTAATTGATTCGTTGGGGGAGGATGATTATTTTAATATTGCTGCCGTGAGTAAAATGCTTAGTTCAATGTATTATTATCTTAATCAAAGTTATTTGCAAATAAAGAATGATGTAGGCTTGATTTAATAAAATTTGTATGTTTTGTTTTGGTTAATTATTGAAGATATGTTTTATATAGCAAAACTTGATTCAATAAAATTTTGTATTTTTTGTTTTGTTAACTATTGAAGATATTGTTTTTTCAAGTTTTCGTTGTTTTTTTATTTTTATTAGTGTTTTTAGATTATTTCTATTATTTTTAGTTTTGCTTGGTTATAATTTTATTTTTTTAACTTCACATAAGCATTTGAAATTGTAATTTTTTTTCGAAAAATTTAGTTAGTTTTAGAATAGTTTTGCATGTTTTAAATGTGTAAGTTCCAGATGTATTTTAACTGAATAGTGGCAGAGAGTAATATCTTGTTTTAATGAGTAGTAATGTTTTTATTTTATTTGTTGAACCACATCAGGTTTTGGTGTCCTAAAAATAGTTTTAAAACTATTTTCTAGTTCAATGAAACAACATCTTGGGTTTCGGCTATAGTTCATGAAAGTCTTATTACTCCTGAAAATTGGGACTGCAGAGAATTCAATACCTCATTAATACCATCTACAGATGTAAACAAAAAGGCCATGAAGTCGGATATTCAACATATTAATGTCAAAGGAATTGCTAATTACTCAGATGCTCTCGAGTTCGCTTTCAGAGAATTTCAGAAGGTGAGAGTTTATGGTTCATGTCTTGTGTAGTTATTAATTTTTTTTGAGGTCTCAAGCTGACATTATTAATTTTTTTAGGTCTCAAGGTTACTTTATTAATTTTTTTTGAGGTCTTAAAATTTCTTCATTAATTTTGTGTGGTCTTGTGCTAACTTTATTAATTTTTGAGGTCTCAGGCTAACTTTCTTAATTTTTCGATCTCAAGCTGACTTTATTAATTTTTTGTAGTCTCAAACTGACTCTATTAATTTTTTTTAGGTCTCAGGCTGACTTAGATCGACTAATATTCCTTATTGATAATTTTAGTCATTTGAAAATGATATTTTTCATGACTTTAGTTTTAGGATTCATTTTACCACGAAATTATTTTCTTTAATGCTAGCCTAATAGTTTAAACGTTTTTGATGCTCATTGTTGGATATATCTTAAATAAAATTTGATTTTTCTCATTTAATGTAGATGTAATCAGGGCTATGGTATCCGTTATGTAATCGAACTTCGGTAGGCGGTAACGATTCCTTTTTGGATTCCGATTATTTAGGATCAGGTGATTCTGATTCAAACATGATTCCAATTATGGTTTGCCAAAATTTACCGACTTCGTGATTCTGGTGGGGCTCAAATTCCGATTCTATACCCGTGGTTGCAATAGAACTAATCATGGTCAGGTATTTAAAGTTTTGTTAAAAATTATGATATTGGTTTCCTCTTTTCTTGCAGAGAGGGGAGCAATCAGAGACCAACCTTAACTGTCAGAGATTAATTATGCTTTTTAGTGATGGAGGAACGCAGTGGCCTGAAGAGACACTTCAAAAGTAAAAGATAACTTCTTTGTGATTAGTTTTGCATGTGTACTGACATATTTTGTTTTTGTTATTTATTTTTTAAATAAGTTGATAGTCTGTTGTTCCAGTTTACTCTTCCATTATTATTATTATTATTATTATTATTATTATTATTATTATTATTATTATTATTATTATTATTATTATTATTATTATTATTATTGAATGAAATCAAAAGTATTTGTTGATGGTGAAGCGTGAATAAAAATAAATGGAGTGAAGAGTGAATGGTTTAATATTAAAAGTGGAGTGAGACAGGGATGTGATATGTCTCCATGCCTATTTAATGTGTATATGGATGGGGTGATGAAAGAATTAAAGGTAGGGGTGGCAAGGAAGGGGGATAGAATGGAAGAGAGTGGAGGTTGCCCTGCTTATTGTACGCAGATAATCTAGCTTTGTGTGGTGAATCTGATGAAACTTTTAGAGTATTGGTAAAAGGGTTTGGCAGGATGTGTAGAAGGAAAGGTTTGAAAGTAAATGTAGATAAGAATAAGGTGATTGGGTGGCTAAGGAGAGTCCTTAGTGTGAAATCATATTGGGTGATAGGCAACTAAAACAAGTATCTTGGGCTTAAATATTTAGGCTAAATGTTGGATGAAAAGGGAACAGATGACGCAGAGTGTAGTAGGAAAGTTGTGAATGGTAGGATGGTGACTGGTGCAATTAAATCTTTGGTGAATGTAAGGGACTAAGTCTGGAGTACGTTAGGGTTCTGCATGAAGGGATGTTGTTACCGTTGTTAATGTATAGTAACGAAACTATGTTGTGTAATAAGAGGTATTGATCTAAGGTACAGACTGTTCAGGTGGATAATGTTGGAGGTGGTTTAGGTGTGAGAAGAATTGATAAGATAAGGAATGAGCTTGTTAGGGAGCTGTATGTTGTGAAGAAAGGGGTGAATGAGAGAGTATTGAGATGGTTTGGTCATATGGAAAGGATGGATGATAGTCGGTTGGTTAAACGGGTATATAGAAGATTGTGTTTGGAATCAACCGACTGAGAGACCAAAGAAAAAGTGGATTGAGTCAGTAAAATAGTCTAAAGGAGAGGAATGTGCATTTAGCAGAAGTGAGAAGAACGGTACATAATAGTAAATTGCCTGATTTTGTAAAAGGGGGCGGTGGTATGGTTTAGGGCTTGGCCCAAGAGATGAACCTTGACATTTGACAAGATACCACGGTGGTGGGGGTGTGTCGCGGTGTTGTGAAGCTCTAGGGAATATTTTGACTGCCACGTGCTATCACTTAAAGGTGTGGGTTCGAGGGCTTTCTTTTCGACTTAGGTCATGCTTTTCTACTAAGCTACTATGTTTCTGTGGGGATCGTGGGGTGGATAAAGAAAGAAAATTATTATTATTATTATTATTATTATTATTATTATTATTATTATTATTATTATTATTATTATTATTATTATTATTATTATTTCAGGTACATCAATGATAGTGCAACTAACGATATAAAAATTTTTACTTATGCTGTTGGGCCACATCCCATACCAACTGCTGTTTTAAAGGAAATGGCATGTTCAACTGGGGGGAAATTTACAGTTATTACTTCTAGTGGTGGTGTGAGAACTAAAATACAGGTAATTTAAAATGTTATTATCTTATAGAGTGTAAAAGCAATGGAAGTTTTTTTTTTTAACTTTTCTTTTTTATGTGCCAAGTCAATAACTTTTTAAAAATAGGTTTAAGATGTTTTGAAAAAATACTAAAATGTGCTAAATTTTTTTTTTTTTTTCATTTTCCTTCTAACCTAACCAAACTTTGCCTAACCTAACCTAACCTCAAAAATAAAATATGCTAGATCTAGCAGGAAAAATGCTAAAAAAAATGCTAAATTTGGTCGTTTTTTAAAATCATTTAAAATTAAATTTAATTCAAATTTAAAATCATTTAAATCAAATTTAAAATCAAATTTAAATTTAAATTAAAAAAATCGTTTTAAATATATTTTTAAGAAAGTCTTAAGAATTTCTTGATCCTTAGGAATCGTACTTGGGTTTGGTATCAAAACCTTTGGCTATTCTTAAGAATCACACTTTCCATTTCACAACTGTCTACACTTCGGCTTTAGTAAGTATATTATTTATGTTCACATTGTTTATATTTATCAAATTAAATATTGTAAGGAAAATTTTATAATGTAAAAATTCTCTTAAATTGTAATATTTATTAAATATTTTTACTTTTACATATTTCATTATAATTTAAATCTTTTCATATAGGGTGCTCAAGGGTTTAACTTTGTAAAATACTAGAAATTTTATAATGGAAGAGGTTGGTAATTAGTGTGATGTGAAATTCAATGCAAGTTTTGCCGTTTTATAGTTTGGTTTCATTGTGAATTTAGGCAATCTGTTAAAAAAAAAATTTAATTTTGGTGCAATGACTGAATGCTTAAAATTTAGATCTGATTTTTTTTCTAAATAAGGAGTAGCGGTTTTTATTTGAGATATTACCCTTCTATAACTTTAGTTTTTATATATTTAGTTTTTATTGGAATTTGATCTTTTTCACAATAAAAAAAAAACTATGTTCCCTGTCATCTTGCCTTTTTGTTTGAGATTTTCATTTTTTTTCCAATTAACAGTTTTTAGTTTGATTACTTTGCTTTCTAACTGTTATTTTGTTTTATTTGTTTAAATTTTTTTCACCTAAGTAACTTTTCTTCTGCCAAATGAAAATATAAATCTTGGGGTAATTTTAAAAAAAAAGTTTGTGGTATCCTGGGAAGAAGTAATATCACTTCTTTTAAAACTTGAAACTTAATATAACAGAAAATATTGAAAAGCAAACTATCTGCATTGAAAACTTATTCTAGTATTTTTTTTTCCTAATTGGTACCAAAACTCATTAGATTGGTATTTAAAATGGCATCTAAAAATTTTATGTCTGATATTACTTATTAAGAAAATCTGCTTACTTTTTTTTATCTTAACCATTGAAAGAAATATTTGAGTACAATTTAAATTTTACTCTAAGAATTTTAATTTTGACTGATTTTATTGGGGGGTATTGATTTATTTTGATACCTGAAAGATCCCGCCCAAAAAATATTTTTTGATAATGTTCTTTATTATATAAAACAATGAAAAAAGTTCTTTTGTCAGATTTAATTATCATCATCATCATCATCATCATCATCATCATCATCATCATCAATAATATACATTAAAATATTTTTTTTAAGTGTATGAAGGTATTAAATAGAAAATTTAATTTTTAATCAATAATAATAGCATATACTTCTTTTGAATTATTACTTTGAATTAAAATGGTTGCTACTGTGAATACATTCCTTTGCTGAAATTATATATAGTCTTACTAAATTTGTGACATTAAAGGTCTTAACCCCCCTAAAAAATTTTAAATATATCTTCTGCAAATAACTCAGGACTGATAATTTAAGAAAAAATTATTTTAATTTGTTGCTTTTTAAATGATATTAAGAGCTGTAAAATCTAGTAGGTACTTTTAAAGTTAATTTTTATTAAATTATCTTTTCTAATTTTCAAATAGACAGGAAATTCTACTATCTCGATTTCCGTTCCGGTATTTAATTCTTCTGAGAAGTTGGTAAGATTTCGTTTTTATATGTTTTCAGTGTACTTAAGGAATAGTTATAAAAACTTAATTGTTGAAATTATTTTGTATATGATTTGAAATTTACTTAGTTATATCGTTGGTCCAAATACCAAAATTACGAATGTGTAGTTTTGAGGAAAGGGGGTTGAATGTTCGCATGGGAATATAAACAACAAACCTCTTCGGTGGGGTTATAACTTTCCGAACTCATTCACGCTTTCGGCATTGAAAATTTATGTACGTCAGCGCTGTTGCCAGTGCACATAAATGAAAAGTGAAACTTGTTCATTCGTGATTTTGGTTTTGTTCAAACGATATTAAAGCCTATTTCACGATTTTTTTTTCTTTTTTTATTAGCTCTTAAATTGCAATACCCTGTATTATAATTCAAGTATAATGACTTATCAATAAGACAAATAACATTTCATTCACGATAAAATAATTTAGAAATAATAACTT
>JABUQX010094313.1:15000-21417 GCA_015478945.1 Trachelipus rathkii
GTGTTTTTTTTCAGGGCTTCTGAGGCATTTAAAAAGCCCCCAAATAAAATGTTTGGTGTAGAATGGAGAGATCCAATAAAAAATGTTGCTTTGAAGAGAGCTGCACTGGAGGATGGGTTGTTCTTAATTCCCCATGAAAATGGGGTTCTTTTGTCAAAACCAGCTTATATGAATAATATAGTAACTGCAGGTTTGTAAGCATGATTGCAGTTTTATTCGTTTATGTTGATAAATTTAGTATTTTAATTTTTTAAGTACAAAAGCTGCGGAGCCATAAGATTTTGAGTAGAGCCGAAGCTGTGAAATTTTAAAGTTGTGGAGCGTGTGTCGGAGCCTGGTGTTTTAAAATGATAGAGCTGGAGTTTAGCAAAAATAAATTTATCGACTCAACAGCCATATGAAAATGTAAAGTGTTCGCTGCAAAATCCTGTTTTCATTCCGAGACTCCTGCTTCTTTTGGCTAATAATTATTACAAAATCTTTATCTCAACAGAATAATAAATATCTTAAATATTTACAAATTCCCTTTTCTTTTTTACGCTTTTTAAAATTTTATACATGTTTAAAGTATTTAGAAAAATATGAAATCCACATCCGCGTGGATTTAGAAATAGAAGATCTGTAATCGGGGGATAATAAAAATTTTAACATTTCACTACATCCGCAAAAATATATTATATATATAGTATATATATATATATATATATAATATTTATATATTACAAATATATATATTATATATATATATATATATATATATATTATATTATATATATATTATATTATAGTATATATATATATATATATATATATATATTATATATAATATATATATATATATATACAAAAAAACTTGTTTTTTACGTCGTTTTTTTACCATTTCATGTTTTTCTTTTTTTTCCTTTCCTGTTTTTTTTTAAATTTTTATTAAAAGAACATTTTTTAAACGCAAGTTTTTAGCTTCAATTATTTTTAAAGTAGCATAATTTAAGCCATATACGGTGAATAATTTTTTTTTTTTCAAATGTATTTTACTATTTTCTATTTGACAAATCAATAGAAGAATACTAAACTATAATTTATACTTAACAAAAATACCGGAAAGAAACTAGTAGTAAGATAATCGAAGCAAGTCGAAAGAAAGGCCCCCCTCTTTACCGTCCTTTAAACTCTTAAGTGAGAACTCCCGTCGCAGTCCGAAAAATCCACCCTAGAGCTTCAGGGGACTGCTGCTACGAACCCTCACTGTGGCAATCTCGTCAATTGTATTTGGTTCATCCCCTGGGCCACATGCCCGACAACACATAACCCCAGCGACAAACCCCGCCCATTCACGTTCCTATTTATAGCAATCGGGGGTTGATGTACCGGATCCTTAATTTAGAAGAGAGAAGATAATGTTGCATCTTTTCTTCGTGGGAGTGGTGTTTTGAGTTTGCACAGATTATTTCGGGGGGTTGAGAGTTTTTTGTGAGGGAATTTGGTGGGCGGTTGTTGAGGGTATTGTTGTGTATAAAGTGAGGAAAATGAATAATATTGCCCTTGACGATAGATTGTGTTATTTGGAATAGAAGGTGGATGTTCTAGAGAAAAAGAGTTCGCCATAAAGTAAGATGCAGCAGAAAAGGGGGGGGGCATCTTTACGAAATGTATAGGTGCGCTCTGAAAGGTAGTTATGCATGGGTGGGTAAGGGTCAAGAGGTCTTGGCCGTAGATTGTCCTATCATATCCAGATTGATCCTGTAATGGGGGGGAATTTTTTGTTTCCCCATAGCAGATGGTTGGGGTAGGGTGGGTTTTTAGGGTAACTCTGTGATGATTGTTGTGAGCTATTTTTGTATTCTTTGGTAAGAATTTAATTTCTACATTGTAGAATGCAGGTCAGAGAGTACAGACCTAATTGGATCCGTAGTTGTTTGTAGTTCTTGAGAAATTGTTTGCACATGTAGATGAGTGTGGTTGTTTCGAATGCTGAAGCTGGTGCTTTGAAGATAGTTCTTTAGGGACATTTAATTTTTTTATTGCTTGCTCTACTTATGAATGTTTTTGAATGTGAGCGGTGTTTTGTTTTAAGGTGAAGAGCGCCAGGTATAGAAGGTGTTATTCCGGAGTTTTTTAAGGTGTTTTTGTTTAGGGGGATGATGGAGATTATTAAGGGTTACTTGTGAGTGAAAAGAATGATTGGTAACATCTGTCGTGGTGTCAAGGTTTATAGATGATTTCTCTGCAGAGGCCGGAATTCAGTTGGAGGGATAACCAAGCTTCTCACGGTGATTTAGGTAGAATTTCTGTGTGCGACTTGTGGCATGTGGGTACTGACGGGTCTCATAACTGGGTTATGGTTTATGTCATCTGTATATAAGTTACTTTAGTTTTGGAATGGGGAAGTTTTGGGGAGGTAGGGATATCAGCTGGGATGGAGACAGGATAGTAAGCTCCCTGGGGACTCTCCTATTTCTTAGTTTTTTAAGTGTTTTATAGGTTTGAAAGTTTTTCTCGATACCATGAGCAGTGCGTCCAAAAGTGTTTTTTAATATGTGAAGGTTAAAGATGTTGTCCGGCGCCAGGAAGCTGGGTGAATTTTTTTAAAAGGTTTTGATCAACTATAGTTTTTATTTTTCAGTGTACGAAAATGGGATACTTGGGGTTTGATATTTTCTAAAGTTTTGTCCTTTTTGAGCCTTGCGTATTATCTTTTCTATTTGCGGTATAGGTTTGTTGAGATATTGGAATAATGTTGTGGCAAGGATATTGACAGTGCTGTTCTGAGGGAAGGAAGGGAATTTTTTTTTGTTCCTTCTTAAAGAGGGTTTCGTTTGGTGGAGAGTTGTTTTGAGGGCAGTTGTGGGAGAACGGGGCTTTTTATTATTTCTGCCATGTTCTTTTGTTTCTTTTCTTTCTTCCGGGCATTTCCCTATAACTAGCGTGTTGTTTTTTTTGAATTTTCTGTTTTATGGGTGGAGATAAGATTGGAGATTTTGTGTGTTTAAGGAGTTATTTTTTGTGTGTTGGTGTATTTAGATTTGGAGTATAAGTTTTTTAATTGTCGACAGGGTGTTGTCTGTGGTTTTATCAGTTACAGATATCAGGTGTTAATGAGGGGTGGTTGTGGTTTTCTCTCTGTGCATTTTCGTATGGAGAAGGTTGGAAGGCTTTTTGAACTACTATTTGGGGTGAAGTTAATCATATGGCCTTATTAGAATGTGGATAGTTACACTAGATTTACTAGTAGAGGAAGGTGTGTGTTCATGTATTATGCGAATTTCTTTTCTGTCCTTTTATAATTTATATATTTATATATATAATATTATATATATATATATATATATATTATATATATATTATAATATATATAATATATATATATATATATTATATATATATAATATATATTATATATATAATATAATTATATATAAGATATTTATATACATATAGTTATAAGTATATAATATATATATAATTATATTATTATAATATTAGGGGTTGAATTTTTTTGTTGATTTTATATCTGAATTATTATTGGGACGTGGTCTGATGGGAGATCAATTTCTGTATTCCATGTAATGTTGGTATATAAGAGATGGAGAGGAGAAAATGATGTCAGGAGATGTCTTGGTTTATGTTTGTTTTGAAGGAATTCGGGTGGAAACTTAGTTGTAGTTTTAGTAATATTCAAAACGTCTCAAGTTCATCGTAGAAAAATATGACCACTCCTTTAGTTTATCTGAAGGATATTCCCTGTACAGGGCGTGTGATTTGGCGGTTTGAAATCGTCTGCCTATTAGTAAATGTTGTGTATTTTGTTGATAGGATTTAAGTTGGGATTTTGCGTAATTGTTCGACAATATAGGGACGGGGATGTATAAATGTTTATAATGTTGTGGGAGATTTAATTGATGAGGAATAGTAAATGATTTTAGATGTTAAGAATTGGATCATTTAATAAGTTGATGGTTTCGGTTATGGTAGGATAGGTGGTTTTTAATTAGTTTATATATATATATATGATATATATATATATTAATATATATGATATATATTATATATATATATATATATATATATATACTATATACTATATATAGTTATATATATATATATATATATATATATTATATATATATATATATTATATATTATATATAATATATATTTATATATAGTGGTTGGCGTCAACGTAACCTCAAAACTAATTGATGAAAAGCTGGAGGATTCCATATCTCTAAAAGGACCATCGATGAAATCGTCAATATTTCTTCTAGTAGATGACGCTGCAGTTATTATTGCATCCTCGCAACTAAAGGTAATATTTAGATATAATTAAACATTTTTTAATTGAAGAGATATAATTATAATTTTTTTTATTGCAAAGGTATAATTAGAAATTTTTAAAATTAAATATATAATATTATACATTATTTTAATTGAAACGGTATAATTTTGCATGTTAATTCCAAGGCTCTCCTGTTTTCGCATTCTATGAAAGCCTTCTATTATAGACTTAGACTTTGTAGCCAGCTAACTTGTAACTTGGTGGAGGAAGGGGGGGGGGGGGGTTCACTATCTACGGTAGTAGTAGGTTCTATTGTCCGAAAATTTGAGTTATATATTTTTCCTGAATAAGTCAGTTTGAGTTACAAAGAGATACATACATTTGAGTTCAATCGTAAAGTTTGCTTCGCTTCGGTTCAAATCATCCAGGATACTCTGTTCACCGCGTCCCGTAGTTTCGGATGGATCCAGATAACCGGCCTTTATTGCGCGAAAAGCAAAAAGCGATTTGAGAGCGTGATTTTGTATGTTTTAAAGTGGGTACTATTGTAAATATTGCCTTTGTATTTAGTAATCCCTGAGTATTGAGATTATAATATAATAATAAAAATAATAATAATAATAATAATAATAATACACCTTGCTGTAAACTGCAAATTAATTATAGAAACACTCCTACAAACGGCAATTTTTTAATGTTCATTAGAGTAACTGGCATTGAGATACTTTCCTAACCTCGGTCTCTGCAGTATACTGCATCGTAATATTCACAAAGATTGAGGGATGAACTCCGAACCCAAATAGTATGAAATTGATCACGTAGCCACTGAGCTACAATGAACTTACATTTCACTCATTTGCTGCAAAAAAAAATGGCGTTATTGGAACTATTACTACGGAGAGATTGGTAATGATGTGTACTTTTAACTGCAAGAGTCACATATCCCAACTTTAAAATTTTCCCCAAGAGAGAGTTCTAGTTTCGTTATGGCTTCCCAATATTTTGTATTACAATTTGAAACTCCCAAATGCCTTTCCAGAAAAAAAAAAAACGCAATTTGTTGCCCAAGTTTTCATTACATTCTAACTTTTTAAATGGCAACCAATGAATTGGGATTGCTCTTAAATAAATAAATGATCAAAAGAGCCGTTAGTTAGCCTTGTATTAAGAAAAAATTTATTATTAGTAAAATCAATTACTAATACATTTTAAAAACATTTAAATATGTTTTTATATATATTTCTAAATACTCTTCATTATTTGTCCTAAAAAAGGACTTATTATTCAGTTCGCAAAAAAAAATTTCTCCAATATGAAAAAAAGTCTTAAGAGAAAATTTCTTTTCTCAAATACCGTAGATTTTAGTCAGCCTAATGCACTTTCATTCCTCATTCTTGTCAATTTCTTTCTCACACCTTAACAAGGACGTGCTCCTAAGATTGACCCATTGAACATAGTACTCTTATTCCATAACCATAGTGTTTCACTACTATATCATTAAGCGCATAGGTAACTAACACAACCTCATACAGATAACCCTAGCGGCACTTCGAAGACTTAGTTTCCCTGTACACCACACACGGATTTAATTGCACAAGTCACGCTTTTGTGTCATTCAAACTTTGTTACTACACACTGACGCAATCTCATTCACTTTTCAATTTCGCAACATATAATCCTTATTTTTAAACTCAGACACTTGTTCCAGTTGCTCCCCATTTTAACATAACTTCACACCGCGAACTCCCCTCACTACTCACGTAAACCATAACCTTACTCTCTTATTCTCTTTTATACACTACCGCTCATCCCAAACCCCTCTAACCAAAATCCTCTCAAACAGATCTTTTCAGATTCACCCTTCCATTCTCCATATATATAATATAGTTCTATTATATTGATATATAACATATATATATATATAATATATATATATATATATATATATAGTAAGTATATATATAATATTATATGATATATATATATATAACCTATATTATATATATATATATAATATTTATATAAATATATATATATATATAATATATATATAATATATATATATTATATATATATACTATATATATATATATATATATATTCATATATATATATATATAGTATATATATTATATATATAT
>JABUQX010094314.1:0-15000 GCA_015478945.1 Trachelipus rathkii
GAGAGAGATATAATATATATATATATAAGTATTATATATATATATATATATAATAATAAGTATATATACATATTATATATATATATTATAATAATATATATATATATATATATATAGTATATAATATATATAATAATATATAAATATATATTCATATATATAATAATATATATTATATAATATTATTATAAATATATATATATAATAAATATATATATTAAATATAAATATATATATATATATATATATATATATAGTATATATTTATTATATTATATATAATATATATATATATATAATTATAATATATATATTATATAATATATATATATATATATAATATAATATTATATAAATATTATATATATTATATGTAATATATATATATATATAATAAATATATATTAATATATATAATAAATATTAGTATATAGTTATATATATATGATATATTATATATATATTATAAGTATTAATATATTTATATTTTATATTATATCAAGTTTGTTTTAGTTAAATGTTTTGTTATGTTTTATGTTATTTTATGTATTTTCTTGTGTATATTTATACGTTTTGGTATATTTTATTTGGTATAATGTTTGTTATTATGTTGTGTTATATATTTTATTATGTCCTGTATGTTTATGTCTGGTATGTTTTATGTTGTAATATTTTTATATGTTATTAATATATATAATATATTATATATATATATATATATATATAGATATATATATATATATATATTTTATAGTAAATATATATAATATTATATATATATATATATATAATATATATATATATAATAATAATATATATAATATATATTATATATATATATATATATAATATATACAAATAAATGTTAAAAGCCATTAATGAAATATTTACATATATTCCTACAATTTACTTCAAACGTAACAAGCATTATTTTGGTAATAGAATATAGGATCTGTTGCATCGAGAATCCACGATACTACAAATTTTGTAAAAGAACGATACCCATCGTTGCTGTGTGCATACTGAGCCGATTGCAAATGTTATTCAAAAAACGACATTTACTATTTGTTATTTGAGTCCAACAACATTTGTCCCATGATATATTAGCTTAGGTTAATACAACCGAACATAACGTAGCCATACGAAACCTAGGATCCTCTAAACTTCGATTGTTAGTTAAATTAATTGTTGTAGAGAGGAGATAGAGAGAGACCACACAACACACACACAACAACACACACACACATTCACACACACAGCACACAGACACACACACACAACTATATATATATATATATATATAATATAATATATATATAATATAGTATATATTATATATTTATATATATATATATATATTATATATCAAGTGATATGCAGCTGGAGCCACTAGATTTTGTCTAAGATAGAAGGAGTATGACACGAAGCGAGATATTTGAAAATGGAAGCTCAGTGGAGTATCTCAAGCTTTCAAATTGATTTCCTTTTACTAGTTTATCCCTATTGCAGAGAACGAAATTATTAAAAAAATATATATTTTTTATATATTCGCTACTTTCTGTAGATATATAGGGAATATATAACATACAAAGTGTCTATAATAAAAACATAATTTAATGAATCTTTCATCTAGTGTTCAGCAGAAATGTCAATATGAAAGAGTCAAGTGTAAATAATATAGTTGGAACAATTTTTTAAAAAGAAACTAATTATAATTATCAGATAATTGTTTCATTTCACTGTATCTTTAAACGTTCCTATTTTTTTCACTTTGTTTGATGCATGAATATTCTCTACCTATATATTACTATATAGAATAATTGTTAATAAGTAAAAGACTTTACATTCATTGAACCAATTTTGCAATGAATCCCATGGTTGATTAACAAGGGAAAATGGGTTTGAAGGATCTAATATTGCTTGCACTCGTCCTCGGAATACAATAGTTGCTTGTGTCATTTATGCAATGCAAAATATATACTGCCCCCTCATAAGATTCAATTTTTATATGTATTAAAATGTTAATTGCTAAAATATTCACTATATTTTACAACAAAATACGTAAATACTGTCTTTTTTTAATTACATTTCTCGTAATAACTGACGACAACAGTTTTTAACATGGTGATTCATTTTCATCTTTGTTAAAGTTAAACCTTTCAGTCGACACTTGAGAAGTTTGTACTCGAAACTCTAAATCCATGTAAAAGATAATTATTTTTTTATTAATCTTTAATAATAGTAATAACTACTTGATGATTTGATTTTCAATTTGAAATCCATTTTTCATTATGGCGGAGAGCGAAACCATTGCGATGCTATTATCATTGGCCAACAAAGATTTTGCGCAAAACATTTGAAGGTCATTTATAGGTAACTCGTTGCCCTGATTCCGAATATTACCTCCGTTTTCCTAGATTGGCTCTAGTTTTTTGAGAAACAGGTGTCGGTCAAAAAATACATTATATACAACAATTTATGTAGGTTTTAATCGTAATTTCACAATAAAAACACGAAAGATATATATCAAAATGTTAATGAGTATAGTTAAATAAAATGCTAATTAGGTCAAAACATTTCAATTCAGTTACAATGAAATCTACAATAATGCATTACACTAATCGCTGTTATATGATTGTCTTTCTGTGGTGCAGAATGTGGACATCAGTTGACGCTCGCAACAATTAGTCTGCATCTGTTGTGTTCCCATCTTCCTTGGTATTCTTCCATCACTTGGATATATTGCATGAAACCTCTCCCCTGTCCTCTCACTATATAATCTAGTGATTATCCGGAAACCGATCCTATATGACTATGTAAAAGTGTAAATTTTATGTTCATATTAGCATGTCAAATTTTTGAAGTCTGAAAGCATTTCTGTACGAGTTCTAACATAGTTTGGGCAGATTTTATGGTTTTCCCAAAAGTTCTGACACACCAAACAAACTTTTTCACAATCTTCAATTATCATTCATTTGGAATTTATGAAAATGTGGTGCATCCTTGATGATTTGGCTGAATTTGAATGGGCCGTCTAAAGAATTCCAGCTTTTGAGTTTCTCCATACGCAACCCCCTGGGAAAAATTTGCAAATATATTTGAAACATTCACCATCTTTGCTAAGGCCCTAACAATTGCTTCATCAGTCCTAAGGTTGATGTGGAGTGGTGGGAAAATAATTTTCCCCTATCAACACAGTGGTTCGTTAATGATATTGATGCACCTACAGTCATATTTTTCCTCTAGCAGGCCATACAACTTTTTGCCAGTGGTCTTCTTTAGCCCAACTATCCCACAAGCATAGAAACAAGGGTTACTTTAGTATATCCGCTTTGCTTCCCATAAAGATTTAACTATCTTCAAATCAATCCGTATATGACCACTTGGTGTTCATTATATCTAAAGCTCTGAAAGACTCATTCTTATATTTTTCATATCCCCTTCAGTTTGTTGTTGACCTAGTTGGAATCGTGTATCTATTGATTTATTGTTCAATAAAAACATCATCCTCATAAGCTTCTCGTCTGAACATCCATAGAGCAATCCGTCAATTTGTTTCTCTGGTCGGTATTTTAGGTAAACCCCATTTGGAGTAGGAGTCCATGGGATGTTCCTACAGTATACTAGTCTTCTTCTTCAATGAAATATGGATGAAGTACTACCTCTCTTGTCCGAAAAAAATGTTATTTACTTTCGTCCTTGAACAGTTTCTTTTTCACTTAGTCTAGATGCTTAAAGCTTCAGAATCTTGCTTTGAGAGACTTAACTCTCGTATTAAATCATTGATCTCTTCCTGGGAGAACTGTTGCTGTTTAGAAGTACTTTCTTCATATTCACACCAATTATCTGCACGTGTGAACACTCAAATCTGGATATCTTCTCATCAGACAGCTAGTCTGGAGTTAGTGCACACTGGGATGGGACATCGTTGAGTGTTGTACAGGTCGCCTTGCTATTCCAAATCGATTATCAAATTTACGTTTTGTACGATTGATATCTTTCATCATTAACCAAACATAAAACAACAGTCACGTGGTTCTTTTGGCTTCCGCCATACATAGGTCATCACAAAGTTTTTAAAACCTTTTTTCTTGTCCCATTTTTCCACTGACGTAGTAGTTTGTCGACACTACGTTTAACAGACCATATGGTGACCCAAGACTTGGTCTCCAAATTCATTCCAAAATATGCTAGATGCTCTGCTTTCACAAGTTTAAGTAAATATTTTCTTTGGTCGCCTGACTAATATTCACAGTCATCAGTATGTAGGCAGAATACTTGGGGTTTCAATTACAGGACTCTTATGAAAGTATACTCATAGTGTTCTGAAAATAGAAAAAAATAAAGTATATATTAAAGGTAAGCCCCTAAAAAGAAATAAAACGATATAATGTAAAATATGCATTAAAAAGATATTTGTATAAAGTATATCTTGAACACCCTGATCTCAAACTAGTACAATCTTGGAAACTTAATGTCATTCTGAAAGGAACACACCCGAATATACAATAAATTCAATAAAATATTTCTTGCACAAAAAAATAATTTTTTGTTTTTGTTGGCCAGTGTATCTGCGGAGACTTGCATTCGAAACTTGTTTGGCATACTACACAGAATTGCCTTTATATATTATATAGTATGATATAATTAATTATATATATATAATATAGTATATATATATATATATAATATATATATAGTATAATATATATAATATATTATATAGTATATATAGTATATATATATATAATAAGCAAAAGTGGGCGTCGGGGCAATCTGAAGAAAAAAATAGAAATATATATATATATAATTATAAGTAATATAATATTATATATATATATATAAATAATAGTATATATAATATATAATATATAAATATATATAATATATATATATATTATAACTATATTATATATAGTGGTCGGCCTCTGAACTAAATTCTTTTAAATATTTATATATATATATTATATAGTTATTATAAATATATTATAGATATATATAAAAATAATTTATAATATTATAAATATATAATAATATATATATGATATATATATATTCTATAATTATTATATATGCAAAAGGTGGCGGTGGACTCTGTAAGACAAGAAAATATTGGACCCAGCCAGCTTTTCGATATTTGATTAATAGAGTGGTGGGAAATATCTGAGAGCCGAATGTACATATATATATAATATTATATAGTATAATATATATATATATATATATATATATTATTTTATATATTATATATATTATATATGATATTATATATTATATAATATTCATAGGTATGATTACACATAAAAAAAACTTAAATGCAAAATATAAAAATTGTGCAGTATATACGTTTTATATATACATATTATAACAAACGGTATATTACTAAAAATTTATTTATTTTGCATTTAAAGTTTTTTTTTATGTTATAGACATATCCTATGTGTATATATAGTATATATATAATATAATAATATATATATGATATTATATATATATATTATATATATATAGTATATATATATATATATATTATATTATATATATATATATTATATTATTAATATATATGTACAATGCTTGATCTCTAAAATTAATTGGCCCTATTCAAGAGATCCCTTTGATATAGCAAATAATAAAGTAGTTTTGAAATAGCGAAACGCTTCTTTATCATATTTCTTTAATTAAATTATGTCTAATGACCTTATTTTACATGAACACACTTAAGATTTTCACTGTTTCAAAATAAATAGCTTTTTTTAAAATACCTTTTAAATATTGATTACCATTAAAGTATCAATTTGTTTGGACTGTAAGAGTGTCAAGATGTTTTGGCTGCTACGATCTTCTTTTCATAACTGGGCTCTCTCTCCCCATGGCATGTCCGCCGTGGTGACTAGAATATCCTGCGGTGACCTTGATAATACAAAAAAAGGAATGAAACAGTTATTGCATACAGGACTTGCTTTGTACAAGATTTCTTATATCTGTGTACCCAGAATCTTGTAAGCACTTACATATATCCTTTATAAATTTTATAACTATGAAGTACCGACTAGGTAATATATATATATATATATATAATATATATATAATAATATATATATATAATATTATATATATATAATTATATATATATATATTATATATATATATATATATATATATAAATATATATATATATATATATATATTATATACGATAAATTTTGCGAAGTTATTTAGTTAGATTTTGTCATTAACAAGTAGATATTAAGGTATCAGGGTTCTAGTATATAACCTTAAATTAAATTTTTTTAACATCGTTTTCATTTCTCCTTGATGCCACACTATTTCATTTGCTATTATTTCTGAACTATACATAACTATAATAATAGGTATCATAACACAACGTTTAAAAAAAATTTTTTCTTTGGCATTTCGAAGGCCTGTATCTTCTTTAAACAAGCAAATACAAAATTCAATATATTATAGTACATATATATATTAATATATAAATATTATATATATATATATATATATTAGTATATATATATAATATATATATATATATATATATATATATAAATATATATATATATTCTATGGTAAGTTAGTATAATGTGTGAAATTTTCAGATTTTTAGCACTTACCCATCAGAGATATTAAGGGTCAAAGTTAACGATTTTCCGAAAAATTGATTTTTGGACACCTGTAAATTTTTAAAAATATTCACCAAACTTCAAATAAGATTTAGGTAAACCATACTTCGTAGTTATCTCACAACCAAATTTTCATACGCTTAAATTTATTTCTTCTTTTATAAACACCACGAAAATGGAAATCTTCGGATTTTACCAAATTATTTCGGATCATTCAAGGTGAATTTATTCCCAAAAAAAACATAAAGGCCAAATGTACTTAACAGTAATCCCTAACAAAATCACTTCTCTTATAATTTGGTATATTAGAATTACCATATGGAGATATGATCTTAAGAGTTACCTTTCTATTAAGTGATAAATTTGCTTCACATCAGTCCTGTCAAGCACATTTTGCTCACCCTGTTAAACCAGATAAATTACAAAAACGAATGGTGGGTTTGAACTTCCAGGGATTACATTAACGCCATGCAAAATATAAAAGTTTTCAAGAGAATTATCCGACGTGCCATCATCGGTACAGAAAAAATGGATTGACCCATATATATATATATATATATTATATATATATATATATATATATATATTATAGTATATAATATATAATATAGTATATTATATATATATATATATATATTATATATATATATTATATATATACGTATTATAATATTATATATTATATATATATATATATATATATAGATACCAAATTTAAATTTAAATTGGCATTTTAGCGAGAATGATTGCAAAATTTACTTGAAATTAAATTTCCAGGAACCGACTCCTACGTTTTATATATATATATATAATATTATATATCATATAATATATATATAATATATATATATTATATATATATATATATAAATATATATAATAAATATATATATTATATATATATAATATGAAATAATATATATACATATATATATAATATATAAATATATATATTTTTTATTGCGTCATATTTACATATTTTTTTTAATATTTTAAAAACAACGTAAGTGAAGTTTACTCAAGTATTTACTAATTTATTTATTTATTTATTTGTTTTTTATTTATTTACTTACTTTTTTATTTTCCCTCCCCTTCCTTTCAGTAAAATATTTATTCCAATGACTGGACCAAAATTTCTTGCATCCTTTATTTACTATTATAACGCCCATGTTTATTTATTTATTTTATTATATTTATTCAATTACATTATTTTTTACATTGCATAATTTAATTACATTTTATATAATAGGATTTTAATTTAAAGTCTGCAAACAAATCTGGAGGTTGATGGGGATGGGGGGTAGGGGTTTATTTTTAATGATGTACTAAATTTTGGTATCTCGCAATTGCGTTTTGTGTTTTGAGACATTTAAATATATTTATTTTTTTTTCTTGTATCCCTTTAATGTCTTTAATGTTGTCTTTTAAGCTATTTTGGTATTATATAAATAGGGTATTTAAATCTAGTTTTATAAGGCATGAACTTATGCGTAATTTAAATGCTTTATATATATATATATATATTATAATATATATATATATTATATATACTATAGTATATTATACTATATATAATATATATATATAGATAATATAATAATATATATATATTATATAAATATATATAATATATATATATATATATATTTATATATATATATATATATATATATATAATAATATGTAATAATAGATATATCTAATATATATATATAATATATATATATTATATATTATTATATATAATATTAGTATTAATATATATATATATATTATAAATATATATATAATATATATATTATATATAATAGTATATATATATTATATATTATATATAATATATATATATATATAATATATATATATATTATAAAATATTTATATTAAATGCTGACTATTTTAGACAAGTTGAAAAAAATAACCTAAATATTTTAATTATTTAAGTAACAATTTATAGAATATGATAACTGTTATAATATATAAATTATATATATTATATATATATATATATATATATATATATATATTATTATATTAATAATAATATATATAGTATATATATATATATATAATATATATATATATATGATATATATATAGTATATATATAGTTCTGTATTTATTTCCGAGTTTGTTGCTGTTTTTTGTAAATTATTTCGTTCTTGCTCGAAGTACTATTTCATTCAACCTGTGCTACGAAAGAGATCCCTCTCAACCTTCTGACAATCATCTTCTTATGGCTTTAACCAACCACTGTTAGCATTGTTTTTTTGAATCTTTCTTTTTAACAGGGAGATTTTGAAACATCTTAAATCTTCTAATATTGACTTCCTTAAAGAACTTTGAGAACATTATTAGATTTTCCATTTTCTTCGACTCTTAGTTCTTTGGTCTTTTTTGTTGAATTTTTTATTCTGTGGCGTTGGATATACTGAAAACTTTATTTTATAGAGTTTGTCACTAAGTTTTCATTTTCTATATTTCGTCTTTAATTTTAAACATCTCTTGATTTTCTTTCTGATTGCTTTGTATCAGCTGTTGTAGAATGACACATGTCATTTTTTTTACTTATCACTAATGACCTATTTGTCACTCTTTTGCCGATGATCGACCTTTATTACTCATTTCAGTTTGAATAGTATCTCACACACTCGCTTTCAAATAGCTTGGATCAGCTGACCTCTGAACCTTTTCGTGTTTTAAATCGATTCAGAAAGAACATGGTCGTTTTTTTAAGTGTCAGAAAATTCAATTTCTTCATTTACTACTCGACTTAATATTTCACACAACTGCTACGTCTTCTCTAAAAGCACCCAACTCAAGACCTTTTCAGTGCCCTTCCTTTCATATTCTTGTTTCTTTTTCTGGTGACCAGAAAAATAAACCAAAGAATATCATATTTATACTAAATTTCAAAATTTCAAATTAAATTCAAATTTTCAATTTTTCATTTTTTTTTTCAATTTTTACAAAGTTACAAATTTTTATATTAAATTAAAAATTTCAAAATAAACATAAAATCAGTTAGATGAGTGTGCCTGTTTATCTTTAACCAATATCTCGAATCATTTATCTATTTTCGAGACTTGTGGGGAATTTTATCAATAGTTTCAGAGCTTCTCTTGCAAGCTCTGGGAATTCTACCGTTCTTTTAATCCAGAGGACGTCAATCTCCTGCGAAATGAATTCCATTTTAAGCATACATTATCAGCATACAAGATTCTAATATTATATTTCTTTCATGTCATTATGAGTAATGTAATATATATATATCCAGTTCAATTTAAAATTACTCTATTCCTAAGAAATTAGGATTATAATACTTATATTCCGATTGTTTTGAGGTGCTCACAATATCGCCAGTTAGTAATGATTTACATATGTTAACCTTCTAATGGAGAGAGATTGCAAGTAGTCTGTGAGAGTTCTTCTAGCTCAATAATGCACCCATCCCAAAAAATCTTGTATTCAAGCCAACCCTGGCTAGACATCATCATGACCGGCAAGGAGTATGATGCGCTATATGACTTCTAAGATCTTCTTCGAAGAATGGCAAATATTCTTCTAGCACTAATTGCGTAGTGATAAAATAAGCTATAGGTATGACACAGCACTATCGTATGATACATAATTTTTCAAGAGAAATGATTAAAACTAATGAGAGGATTGATGCTTAGTTTAGATATTCGAGTCATATATTTATCTGCCCTTTGATTCATAGTCTGGATTGTTAGAAGGATGCTGTCCCTTCTCTCCTCTATTCATCATAATTAGCTCAGCTTTTTAAAAGTTATTGAATACTCCTCTCTGTCTTAAATTAAATTAGTTTTTAGAGGAGACAGGTCACCTAAATTCATTTAAGTGCATGTCACATTATGCATATTTTAGCGTCTTTGAAGACGTATTGGGTAGGAGTAAATCCTGCATATTTTGGCTAACACTCGCGAGCGATCGCGTCAGAGCCTAAATAAACACTTGGTATTGAAATTTTTGAATTGTTATTTTGTCTATATATGAATTAAGAGACACGATAGAAAGATTTGGATCATGCTTATAAAAAGTTGTGAAGCGTATTATCTTGTGAATTAAGTTTTTTCATCTTGCGCTGCATCGTTTATGGAATAATAACGATGTGTTTCTATCACATCAGATATTCTAGTGTCACATGTCAAGAAGGATCAATCATGTGAACGCGAATTATATTATGCTTGGAAGAGCAGGTATTGTTCTTGTACCACATTAATTCGTTTGAGGTGAGTATCCTTATTAATTGAGGGGCTATATTAAATGAAGAGTTCTTCGAGTAGATCGATAGAAATGTTTGTCGCTATGAATAAAGTATGAGCGCAGTCAACCTCAGAATTGACAGACATTAACACTTCTTCTACATATTGTCAGTTACTCTATAAAAACACTATCCAGTTCTTCCTTCTCAAGCCGTTAATAGTATTCGAACACGCGGGTTATAGGAATCTATGTATTGTAAATCTTTTCACAGACGCGCTCTATGCTTAGAAATCTGTAAGGATAAAACATGTGAAGGTCATTATTTCCAAATGAAACCCAACGCGTTCCTAATCCATTCAGATATTGCGTTCCTAATAGAATGTTATATCACTTCTATATACAAAAAAACAAAGGCTCTTGTGCCATGTGATAACGTCCTTTTAAACTCAGGCACTCAATCATACAAATTCTCTCTATGAGACAGACATCGAGATTCAGGAATACAATTCATACTCACCGTTGATCGTAACTTGAAGATGAATTGGTAATTTCATCATTTCTTCAGTGTTAGCGGAGGACAGAAGCTGTAGATCTGATTTTTTTTGGCACTCAGCAGAGAAATAGAGACGTACTGTTAAGAGAGTTGCAGGTGATGAGAGGAGGAGAGAGAGATGGAGTAGAGACGAAGAGAGAGGAGAGAAGAATTAGTAAGGACTGTCCATCATGGCTGTGAAGATCAGAAGATGGAGCGAATAAGATACAGAGAGAGAGGAGAGAGAAGCAAGTTGGAGAGTACGAGAGATCAGCCGAGATAATATCATACAGTCTATTAACAGAAAGCTATGGCATTAAAAATAAGTGTATGGCGTTCAGTATTCATCTTTCAATCGGCAGGATAAGTGTTATTGAGTAAAAGATTGCGATTAAACCATTCAAACTCGTAACAGGATCAGTAATGATCCCGCCAACTAAAGAGCAAGCAGAGCAAGTTTTAAAATTATCTGGTTTTGGCCAAAAAGAGAGGAGCAGCCGTGTGCGAGCGGTTAAAGCAGTTGAATGTTAGAAATATCGCGGAATGCGGATAGGCGGATCTTTCAATAATGTGTGAATCGACTGGGCGGATGTGTGTACCCAGTTTTGGTGCCGTCCGGAATCAAAAAAACTATTTTATGAGAGTAGTATAGTGCAGTAAGAGACTAAGAGATCATGAAGAATATCGGTAAACCTTGGTGAACTGAGAGAAGCATAGTTAGATCTATAAAGTTCAATCCGTTGTCGATTTTTATTTTTATGGACATTAAGTCAAGGAATGTGTTGCCTAGGTCTGTAAGAGAGAAAAAATTAAGAAGAGACGAGTGAAGCGTGGTATGAGAGAGTGTGGGTGGCGTGAAGAGAAGGAGAGGGTAAAACATGAGGAGATATAAATTGAAATAGTTAAGAGTGATTTTATAGAAGACAATGGTTTGGTTCATATGGATAAGGAGAATGATAGTCGGTTTTGGTTTTAATTGTCCTGGATTAAGATACGAGATAAATAATTATGTTTTTTGTTGCGTTTAGGTGTGTTGTGGGTCAAACCGGACAGAAGACCATTTCCTGTGTGGAGAATACCTGAAGAAAAAGTTGGAAACATTGAGATTCAGTAAACGATATATTGGAGGATGTCTATTTGAAGGACTGTTGAAAATTAGTGAGGTAATTTTGTTGCTTGTTAGAGAATTGTTAGATTAGACAATTCTATATAGTGTGTAGTTTTACTCAATATGGGATTCGAGCAGCTGATGATGCGCTGAAAATAAACCTATTTATTGGTTCGGCCAAGCATCCCGGGATGAAGGACGGGGTTAGCAGTGGGTTTTAGGTGTGTTTCTCTTCAAGAGAAAATCGTAATCAGCTTTTAAAATAGATCCTGTAGTGTCCATCAAGGTAGATGAACCCCTAAAAAAACCATCTATATCACAAATCTGATCTTCACTATAGTGATCGGCACGTTCCGCGGTCCTACTGACAAGCTACCTAGGGTGGATCTTTCTTCTCTTGTGACAAGAGCATCATACATCATCAACTAATTAATGGTACAGAGGGTGCGCAGGTACTAGGCCTGGGCCTCAACATTATATTATGTTTTTATCATATTTTACATTAACTTACACTTAAACAACAAGTACTTAAATGAGAATCGACACACCATACCAAAAAACGAACAACTCTCCTTTAACGCCCCAGTCTTGGTGGAAAAGAGGAGGAATTCGAAAAAAGAACGAAGAATAATATATATATATATATATCATATTATATAATGATAGTACTATACTATACACATTCGTAGATTAAACTAAGTGTAAGGAAGGAACAGTTACAACATTATAAGTAGATCGAGTAAGAGTAAAATATAATAGTAACTGGTTATATCAAAAACTACTACATACCTTTACGAGAATCAAATATTATCATCCTTCTATACAATAACTTTATGATCTCACTCAACCTTGCCCTCCCCAGGAATGCACCCATTATCAAATGAAATACATAGTTCCTAATCTCCCATCAAAGAGCCACAACAACTCTTACTTATATACTACTATATATAATATAGTATATAATAACTACTATATAGTATATATATATATATAATATATATATATAATATAAGTACTCATATATATATATATATTACCCAAGAGTAGGATAGTGCATCCTATCTATATATATATATATATATCATGTATAGAAAATATTCCTTAATATATATATATATAGTTTAGCATTAAACCGTAATACTGTAAACGATACAATCCTATGTATATACTATATATAATAATATATAAATAACTATAATATATATCATATATATACTAATGTGAATAATAGGTGAGCTAAGATTTATCTATTAAAGATTTACCTCATATAGGTACTACTATAATAGCTGCTGTTTAGCGTTATATATAGTAATAACGTATATACTTAGATTAACGTTTATATATATTATTCTTCCTAATTTAAGATAATATTATTCCTACGTAATAAGTAAGTATATTCTATTATATATAAGTAATAAAAGTATAAAGTAAAGTATATACATGAATCAATAATATATATATATAATATATATATATATATATTAATATATATATTATCTATAATATATAATATATTATATATATATATATTATATTTTATATATAATATATATATATAATTTATATATATGATTATATATATTATATTATAATAATTAAATATAATATATATTAAAATATTTATATATTAAATATTAATTAATATTAAATAATATATTAATATTAATATATTATATAATATTATATATATATGATATAATATATATATTATATATTTATATATATATTTATATATTAATAATATATATATAATATAATATATATATATATATATATATATATAATTATATATATATATATTTATATATTATATTATATTATATATATATAATAATATAATAATATATATATATTATATAATATATATATATATATATATATATATATATAATATATATATGTTGTGTGTTATTTGTAGTGTGTGCGTGTAGTTTTGAGTGTTGATTAGGTGGTGTAGTGTAGTGTGTGTGGTGTTGATAGTTGATGTGTAGTATAGTGTTATGATGTGTGATGATGTTGGTATAGTGGCTCATGTCCTATATATCAAACTGTCTACAATGAATGACTGAAGTATCACCATTTATTTATATTTTTAAGTTATACGTTATGCTAGAAAAAATTGTAGATACTAGGCGTGCGCTATAGTGAGAAAGAGTTATGAATATACATTTATATGTCTTATATTAATATTTATTATTAACTTTAACTATACCAATAAAGTTTCTAATGTAAATACTAGTAGAAAGTGAAAAAATTATAACAATATATTATGTTTGGTTACGTTAAGTATAAGGTAATGATACGTATATTATTAAGGTTATTATCACTATAAGTTTAACATATTTAGGATTATATCAGATGTGGATTATTTTAAAGTTGGAAGCTCTTTTCTATTATTACAGTTTTTATTTTGAGTATTTATTTTTATTATTGATATTTATTATATATAATAATAAATATATAAATAATATATATATATATAATATCTAATATAT
>JABUQX010094315.1:0-27500 GCA_015478945.1 Trachelipus rathkii
GTGGTGTAAGGCTACGATATTGTTATTTAAATAATATATATATATATATAATATATATATATATATATATATATATATATATATATATATATATATATATATATATATATATATATATATATATATACGTTAGGTTATTGTTAGGTTAGGTTAGGTTACTTAGGTTAGGTTAGGTTAGGTTGGGTTAGGTTAGGTTAGGTTAGGTTAGGTTAGGTTAGGTTAGGTTAGGTAAGGTTAGGTTAGGTTTGATTAGGTTAGGTTAGGTTACGTTATGTTATGTTATGTTAACTTATTTTACGTTAGGTTTTTCTAATCACTTACTTTTGACCCCTCTCCTTCAATTGTATTTTTGTGTCCTCCTGTTCAGAATTTTTAAAACTTACTGAGTGATTAACTGTTAAGTGAATAGTTTACACATTTCTTTTCGCTCATTAAAAAACCGAAATTTTGAACAAAACCTAAGAGCTCGTGCTCATTACTAATTAAAGCAAATAAATCCTTCAGCAACATATTTACGCAAGAAATTGAACATTGAAACTGCTTGAAATCTTTTTAGCAACAATATTTAAATTTCAACTTACCATACATTATATTATATTTATTATTTATATATATTTTTTTTATCGCACTTCATTTTATTTCTTCTTCAGTTTCCAGTATGAAAATATTCGCTGATTTCAAAAATGTGTTAATTTTTTATATAGCTTTCGTAGTTTTTAGATACAGGTTTCACCTAATCTGAAGATTGATATATATATATATATATATATATATATATATATATATATATATATATATATATATATATATATATATATATATATATATATATATATATATATATATATATATATATATATATATATATATATATATATATATATATATATATATATAGAAAAAAAATATATATATAAAGAAAATTTGAAATAGGGAATTAAAACAGTTTTTCATTCACATTTGTGTTCGTATATCAGGAAAAAACAGCACAACACCTGCAACAGATTTGTTGATTTCATGCAAGAGATATGTAATATAGATGCGACAAAAAAATTTTTTTGAGGTATTATAATTTTATTAATCGTTTCGATTCAGCAGCAGTAATGCGCAGAATGTCAGGAGTAAGATGTTATTTTAGCTAATAAATTAATAATTTTAAGGTGTAATTTAATTGTTGAAATATATATTTTTTCCACGGCATTAAAATGTTCGCTGAATTCAAATATTTATTCATTTTTTTTGTAGCTATTGTAGTCTTTTTTTAGATACAGGTGTCCCTAATCTGAAGGCTGGCCATACACACACACACACACACACACACACACACACACATATATATATATATATATATATATATATATATATATATATATATATATATATATATATATATATATATATATATATATATATATATATATATATATATATAGGTAAATGTTCCTAAATCTAAAAAACTAGGAAATTCATTTTATGATTCGAGGGAAAAATAAGAAATAAAAGATTTTATTTATTTTAAAAATAAAATTATGTGAATTTAGGTTTATAAGTCTTTAAGTGTTCTCAATTAAGCCTTAATTTTAAATGTCTTTGGGACTATTTTGATGTTTGTGTTTTTTTTCTTTTAATTTTTAATTTTTTGAAAATTGTTTTAATGTTTAATATCTACTAATGATGAGGATATCAGCGAAACTTCTTACTGTCTTTTTATATCTAATGTTGTAATGTTCCAATACTTAATATGGCATTTGTTCAGCCGACCCCGATAAAGTCAAGCAGTTCTGGTCCTTCAAGCTATCGCCCTATAGCTCTCACTTGTATTCTATCTAAAATCTTTGAAACTCTTCTTAACTCTCATTTCCTGGATAATCTGGAATCTCATTCCTTTATTTCAGATCATCAGTGTGGCTTTTGACGCTCGAGGCCAACTGGAGACACACTTTGCTATCTAACTGATTTATGCTCTTATGCTATTCTGCTCTTTAGGATTATGGGGAGTCTTGCGTGGTGGCGTTTAAGATATACAAAGCTTTTGACCTGGTAAGGCACGCGTCACTGCTCTCTAAGCTCCTTTCCTTTGGGTTTCCTTTTTTTTTCTCTGTTCGCTCTACATCAGCACTCGTTGATGAAGCGCCCTCTTCCCCCTTTCTTGTTAATTATGGTGTTCATCAAGATTCTGCTCTGTCTCCAACTTTATTCCTAGTTTTCATAAACGATCTCCTCAGCTATACTTTTTATTATGTTCTTTCTTATGCCGATGAGTCAATTCTCCATTCTTCCACTAATTTCAAATCTACCTACTATTTTGCATCTAGAGTTGCCTCTCGTTTTCAGCTTTCGGATTCTATTTTTGCAGATCAAGATGGAATTTCTCGGTGTGGTCACCGCAACCTTCTAAAATTCAACTCTTTAAAAACTCAACTTCTTTACATCTCCCTTTCAAAACCAACTCCGAACTTTCGTATTTCTTTCGACGCCTCTAGCGTCTCACCTATGAACAACATAAATATTCTTGGTCTGAACATAAACAACAAATTGTCTTGGAAAGCTCATATTACAATAGTTGCTAAGGTGGCCTCAAAGAAGCTAGGAATCTGTTCTGGTTACTGGAAATATTTTTCCGCTGAGCAGCTACTCCACTTACATAAGGGCCTTATTCGCTTTTTTTTGAGAACTCTTCTTACATTTGAGGGGGGGCTCCGGCTACACCCTTCTATTGGATAGGGTTGAGTTTAAAGTTAAGAGACTACTAAACTGTCCCTTTCTTTCAAACTCCTTTAATCCTCTATCCTCGCGATGTGAGGTTGACGCACTCTCTCTTTTTATAGGTACTACAACGTCAGATGAAAGAGGAGTTAACCATTAGCATTCCACCACGCTTCCCTTACTCTCGTATGAATTTTGCAAGAGTATAGAAAACCCCAGAATCGTTCGTTGTGTACCCTCCATCTTTCCAGCAACTTATGTTCTGTAGAACGCCTGTTTTTCCAACTGTGTCTAATCTTCCTCTTCTTAAACCCCACATTTACCTTCACCAGAAAAATTTGCGTTAGGCTGTGGTTTGGTAAGGTTTTTCTATATTTTATTTTCTGCCCCTCCTTGAAGAGTGCCCAGCATGTGAGTGGTGCTTGTTCTATATTTATATATATATATATATATATATATATATATATATATATATATATATATATATATATATATATATATATATATATATATATATATATATATATATATATATATATATATATATATATATATATATATATATATATATATATATATATATATATATATATATATATATATAAATAAATATATATATATATATATATATATATATATATATATATATATATATATATATATATATATATATATATATATATATATATATATATATATATATATATATATATTCTTTTTCTTCATCATCACCATCATCAACTTCATCATCACCACCACCACCACCACCACCACCACCACCACCACCATCATCATCATCATCATCATCATCATCATCATCATCATCATCATCATCATCATCATCATCATCATCATCATCATCATCCATCTTCTTTCCAAAAGACTGGGGGTAAGGCGCGTAACATGCACCGGAAACTTAAAAGTAGTAGAAGAATATGACACAAGTCGAAAGAAACCCCAGCTTTACCTTATATTTATTAGTGAGAGCTCGTCACAGTCAGAAAATCCACCATAGAGTTTCACGGGACCGCGGCGGATCCTCACTATGGAATCTCGTCAGTGTGGGGTTCATCCCTTGGCCCAGGTGGCCACAACCATACCCCATCACAAAACCCCGGCATTCACTCCTATTATGTATCTTTATTCTCCCCTCTGCCAAACCACATTTCTCTCTTCCAGGCATTCCTTTACTGACTCAGTCCACTTTTTCTTCGGTCTCCCATTCGGTCGATTCCCAACACACTCACCACTATACATCCTCTTAACTAACCGACTATCATCCATCCTTTCCACAAGGCAAATTCCCTCAATTATCCCTTTCCTCACACTATACAACTCTTTAATACGTTCATACCTCATTTTTTCCATTCTTCTCACACCTAACATGCCCCTAAGATTGTCCATCTGAACACATTGAACTTTAGATCTATACCTCTTATTTCAGACCATAGTTTTACTACTATGCATTAACACAGGTAGCAACATACCCTCTTGTAAGACCTTAGCTCACTCAAGACTTAATCCTTTCACATCCACCAACGATTTAATTACACCAGCTATTTACAACTTTCCTACTATACTCTGCATTATCCATTCCCTTTTAATATAACATATATTCTAAATATTTAAACTCAGGCACTTGTTCCAGTTGCTAACCATCTAACATAACTTGACACCGACGACTCTTATCACTCATAACCATAACCTAACTCTTATCTACGTTTAATTTCAAACCTCTCCTTTTACACACTCTGACAAATCTCTTTACCAATCCTCTCAAACTCTCTTTAGATTTACCACACAAAACCAAATCATCCGTATATAAGGTTACCCTCCTCTCTCTTCCATTCTCCATCATTCTAACACCATCTCTTGCTACCCCACCTCTAATTCTTTCATAACCCCAAACAAATACAAATTGAATTAACAAGGGGACATAACACATCCCTGTCTTACTCCACTATTAACATTAAACCCATCACTTACGACACCTTTTATTCTTACACACGTTTCACTATTGTCATACGTACTTTTGATTCCATTCAGAAGCCTACCACCAACACCATATATCACTAACACATGCCATAGAGCTTCTCTGTTAATCCTATCGTACGCTTGTTGCAAATCCATAAAACCTAAATACAATTTATTCTTCTCCCTCATTTTCTCAATCATTTGTTTCAATGTAAAGATCTGATTCACACATCCTCTACAACTCCTAAACGCACCTTGTTCTTCACCAGTCAGTCCTTCAGTCACTCGACGCACTCTTTCAACCAAAATACCAGCATATATCTTCCTCACAACACTCAATAACTAATTTCTCTATAATCTCTACAGATCCCTCATTTTACCTCTATTATTACTGCTCTCCTTCAATCCTTCAATAAACGCCTTGTTACACAACTTCCAAATCCAATCAATCATCATCTCTAATCCGTTCTTAATCATTTCACCAGTAATTTCATATATACCCATACCCTTCAACTATATCACTTTACCCATTACCTCCTCTTTACCTATGGCCTCATTCCCAAAATACCTATTCCTTCTCGCACCATCAAACACACATTCATTCACCATCACTTCCTCATTACTGCCAATGTTATACAGATTTTCGAAGTGTTTTCCACACCCGTCATCCTTATCAATTACGAAAGCACCAACCCTATTCATTATTCTACAGATTCCCTATTCTCATTCTAACCTTTCTCGCGTCCTTCCAGAAGAGTTTCCATTCCCTTGTAAGTCACCATTCATCTCCTTCCAAACTGTTCATTTACCTCTTCTTTTCTGCTACGTATGCATCTTTTAGCATTTCTTTTTTCCTCCTTACATAATTCCAAACATCTTTCATTTGAAACTTTATCATTGGCTTTTAGTACATTCAACCACGCTTCCTTTTTACTTTTAACCGATTGCATCACCTCTTCATTCCACCACTCACCTTTAACATTCTTACTTACTACTTTAGCATATCTACATATTTCCTTTGCACACCTAGCAACTACATCCTTCATTTACTCCAGATTTGTTCAGTTTCAACTTGTTCACATTCAACTGGTTTATTTTACGAGCTCTTAAATACTTATCCTATTACCTTTGTTCACTTAATTTCACTCTTAATTCTACCCACTTCCTTCCTAATTCACCTTCCTCTCCATCCAAGCTATCACTAACTTGATTTTACATAAAGCAATATTCGATAATCTCATTCCTAACCCTCTCTCCGACTTAACATCCAACACCTTCTTCAACTTCTATATATATATATATATATATATATATATATATATATATATATATATATATATATATATATATATATATATATATATATATATATATATATATATATATATATATATATATATATATATATATATATAAATATATATATATATATATATATATATATATATATATATATATATATATATATATATATATATATATATATATATATATATATATATATATATATATATATATATATATATATATATATATAATTTTTTTATAATTTAACTTGTTATTTTTAAGTGTGTGTGTGGAGCATTCAGTATTTTTTTTACCTAGATTGTTCATTCCTAGACAACTTTTTGTAAAATTATTCTATAACATACATGATACAATCCATAGTTATTTTTATTGAACTATTTTGGTTCTTTTAATTATATAAGATTAAAAATATAGGTCACTTTCAGAACATTTAAAAATCTGAACGATTAAAATGATTTACAACTTAATTACAGGGTTTAATAACAGGAAAAGAAATCATAATTTTTCGTCATTTTCTTTCCAAATTAATTAGAATCACAAGATTTTGGAGGAATTTTAAAGAAAAGCCCCGAAATGCGTCTCTCTCTCTCTCTTGTCATTATTGCAGTTGCCAGCTGTTAAGTTTTCGCAAGCTTTCACATTGTTTTTTCCGGGAATAATTTTATATGCGCTCACCTGATTACCTATATAAACTTCTCAGAAAAGCAAGCGGTCGAGTTACCGCAAGCATCGTATTGACTAGCAAAATTAGTATACATGTTTGCTGCTCGAGAATGCAAATTAAATATAAATTTGAATTTATTCCTAATAGAAGTGGTAGAAGAAGAATAATTATTGACATCTTTAGACTGAAATCAAAGAAAATTGACAATCAAAATTTTATTTTATTATTTGCCATTTAAGGATGAGGCGCATGCTAAGCAAGCAATGAGTATATATATATATATATATATATATATATATATATATATATATATATATATATATATATATATATTATATATATATATATATATACCTATATATATATATATATATATATATATATATATATATATATCCTCTCTCTTTCAGCCTGCTAGATGTATTGATATATACATATCCCCATCTATATATATATATATATATATATGTATGTATATCATATGTATGTAAATATGTATGTTTATATGTATGTATGTATATGTAATAATAATATGTCTTTTCTTTATCTCTCTCTGTCTTTCTCTCTATATATATATATATATATATATATATATATATATATATATATTCTCTCACTATATATATATATATATATATATATATATATATATATATATATATATATATATCTCTCTCTATATTCTATATATATGATGGGGAAAATATATATATATATATATATATATATATATATATATATATATATATAATAATATGCATATATCTTTCATATGAAATAATATATATATATATATACATATATGTATAATAATAATAATATGTATATGTGTATGTAATATATGTAATAATAATATATATATATATATATATATATATATATATAATAATAATAATATGTATGTATATATGCATATATATATATGTATATATATATGTATGTATATATGTATGTCTTTCATATGTATATATATATGTATATGTATGTATATATATGTATATGAATTATGCATTAAATGAATGCAGAGGCTCATAAAGTGTTTGCCCCTAATGCGATGTTAATAACAGAATCAGGAAAGTCGATCAAACATCTTTGTTTATTGTTCTGTGATCGCTTGTTTCGATAAAACCAATTCATGCCTCAAAATAAATCCCGATAAAAGTTCTGTAATGAAATCAACAAACTCGTTGTGGTATTATATTGTCATTAAAAAAGTTAATAATAATAATAATAATAATAATAATAATAATAATAATAATAATAATAATAATAATAATAATAATAATAATAATAATAATAATAATAATAATAATAAATCAATAATTAAATAAACAAATAAGTAATAAAAATAATAATAATAATAATAATAATAATAATAATAATAATAATAATAATAATAATAATAATAATTATAATAATAATAATAATAATAATAATAATAATAATAATAATAATAATAATAATAATAATATGTAATAATAATAATAATAATAATAATAATAATAATAATAATAATAATAATAATAATAATAATAATTATAATAATAATAATAATATCATCAAAAATTAATTTTGAAAATTATTTTTTAAAACCTTCTATTAAAATTTAAATTTCTACATATTAAAAAGTATGGCATTATTTTTGTCATTTATTTATCAATTCTATATTTGTTTCAACCGTTATTGTTTCTTTAAAATGCTTATATCTTAATTTTTTAATGTTATAAGTTCAACAAAAATGACTGTTAAAATATTATTTATTTCCTTCTTCAGGTCAACGTCAAGGCTGCCTAACACTTCCCGAACTCATCGGATTTGATCACATTTCATGGAAATTAATGGGTTTGCCTGCAACTTAAGGTTTGATCTTTTGTATAGCAAATAGTTTGTATAATTTTAAATATCTAACTTCGAGCTGTAAATTTAATGTTTTCAAAGATTTAAAAAAAAAAATCTTATTGTATCATAGAAACGAAAATAATTCATATTGTTTTTAATGAAATTCTCCTAAATTGACAATTTTGTCCACAATATTTTACCAGCATAATTACAAACTCATCTTACTTCAATGTGTGCTTATGATTGTTTTCCTTTAAGACTTTACTTCTCCTTAAAGGTTTATTTCTTACTTCCTTCGTTTCTATTACTTCAAAGTACGTTTTCATTTTCATCATCATCATTACTATTTCCTTTTACTCTTATAGACACGTCCAGTAAATGCTCATTTTTCTTCTCCACTGATTCTCTTTATAGACTCTACTCATGATCAAGTATTTGGAATCTCATTTGCATAAGAATTTTGCTAATGAAAATATTGAAACAAGCAAACCACTGAATTTTTTTATTATCTATGCATATTTAATGAGCTTTCGCATTTCCTCATAATAATAATAATAATAATAATAATAATAATAATAATAATAATAATAATAATAATAATAATAATAATAATAATAATAATAATAATAATAATAAAAATCATGAATGATTATCATTAGTGTAATAATAATAATTATAATAATAATAATAATAATAATAATAATAATAATAATAATAATAATAATAATAATGAAAATCATGAATGATTATCATTATTTTTGCATAATGATATGTCATTAATGATATTATCATTTTGACTAATATTTTTTTTGTTTTAATTATTATTATTATTCTTATTATTATTATTTTTATATTTATTTTTGTGTGTATTATGTGTGTGTATTAGCTATTTTATTTTATTGTGTGTGTATGTGTGTGTGTGTGTGTGTGTATTATTATTATTATTATTATTATTATTAATATGTACATTATTATTGTGTAATATTATTATTTTCCTCCTTTCACTTTTATTTTCCTCATCCGTTTATCAGAGTCCTTCATTCATGAAAAATGTCGAATCTTTATTCCTTTTAAAGAAGACTTTAAAAGTTGTTCTGATAAAAGAAATCTTCTTTCCTGAAAGGAAAAAAGATGACTATTAATTTGGAATTCTCAAACTTTTAATTTTAAGAGGGTAGATAAGTGTTTAGTAATTAAATAAATGACTTTGAGATATTTTTTTTTTGCGAGAATGAAAGTTTCTTTTTATTTCTTTGCATTTTTATTATTTTTATTATTTTTATTTTGTTTTGTAGGAGATAAGTTATTAAGATATGATATTCTTTGCTGCGTATATGATGGTAGTTAATTGTATTTTTATATAATGTGATTGATTGTGGAAAATTCACTGAAATATTTATTTCTCCTAGGTAAATGAACTATTAAAGGGATGATGTTTAAACGTTAGACTTGGTAAGGAAGTGTGATAAATAGTTGGGGTACTCTCTGTAAATGGACTTCTTTACGAGATTAGATCTATTGACAAGCAATTTTTTGCCCTATAGAGAGATGATTATAATGATGAAGATGATGTACTAAATAGTATAAAAATAAGCTACTAATAATAAATTTTAAAGAATAATGGTTTCATAAATTTTATTGTTACAACTTTAATAATATTTTTTTCAACACATTTAGTAAATAAACGCATATTTTTTTCGATTCTATTACTATATATTATTCAGTTTTTATTAAACATTGTTTTTAGTAGTAAATTTAAATTAAATATTGGTGAAATATTATTAAGAAATTGAATGTTTCAAAGTCAAAGTCAATGCTTTGTTTCATTGACTGGAATATGCAATAGCTCTTATTTGTATCTTCATAGTCTTATTATATTAATGCGTGTGGGAAACTCTCTCAAACACTTGCCTTTTTACTATCTAATGGAAAATAATTGGTAAAGTTTAAGTCAGAGAAGTTTGTTAGCAAAGAACAGTTGATATTTCTTATAACAATGTGAAAAAAATATCGTAAACAGGTAATGATTAAATTCTTTTATAGTCGAAGTAACTATAAAGAGAAAAAAAGATTTTAAATGAGTAGAAGAATGGAGAACTGATTCGTTGTCCAATAAATGCATAGATCTATATGAGCAGCATTAGAGAAGTCTTAATTGAAAAAGTAAAAAAGGAGCAGGAGAAGCTGTTACATCTGTAATTTTTGAGATGAAACAATTTGAAGAAAAACTAGACACGATTATAAGATTGTAAAGGATGGAAACCTTGGAATTCTCAGGTGCCACTAAACAAGATTCCCCATAGCTTCAAATAACAGTACACCTTTGATCAGAAAGATTAGAGGCATGTAGCCAGTTGACCTCGAGCAATCTATGTCATTCTGTACATTAAAAAGAAAGAGAAATTTGATTTTATATGATTTAGTAAAGAAGAATAAATTATTATATACACAAAGATATTTGTTAAAGTACAGACAATAGCTACAAAACTATATTTTTTACATTTTCTCTGGTTGAAATAACCACAGAACCATATGAAATTCAACAAAACTGGAAAGTTAAATTTAAAATTAGTTCATATAAGGACCAAAATGAACATATACTCGGCATTTGGGAGTTTGTAAAGTCAAATAAAGTGAGAAAAAGAAGGGGAAACTGTGTTCCAAATTTCATCATTAATGATCCTTTAAAAATTAACTTGTTGGTTAAATTTGGGGCTCAGAGAGTTTGACAGAGAAAGGGTGAGACAAGGAGGATTGACAAAATGCATGAGTTATCCTCAGGGGAGGAAGTATGCGAGATTTCAGAAGAGCTGTGTCTTTTGTAATGATAATAATAGTACAATGCGTTGTTAATAAATAAGTTCTGGAAATTTTTCTTCAAAAAGAGTGTCCTTAGGAATCCTAACTCTTTCGAGAGATTAATTTATGAAGAGATTTTGCATAATCTGACAAAAATGTTTAAATTAAGTTAATTTTATTTATACATGCAAGGTTAAAAAAACTGATTTTGAGATTTATACTAAAATTGAACTACTGAGTTTTATTTTCTTACGAAGCTGTTTCTGAAGAAAGGATTCCCAGGATTTATATTAACAACGTATCATTTAACAAGTTTTAAAATTTCATCAGGTATCTTGTTCTAAATTAACTGTACTAACTTTGAATGTACGTTTATGGGAAGAATAAGCTATAAAATTTAACACAAAATTAACAGAAAAGCTCAAATTCCAATTAGCCTTGTAATGTTCTTGAAAGTTAAAGATAAACTTTCTTTATCTTTATGCTCTTCAGCATAAAAGAATCTATTATAGAACTATGGAACATCTGCAATTTTACCAATATTCTTCTATCTATTTTAATTCATTTCAGAAAATCATCTTATACAGGATTCGAATTTCAATATTTTTGACTTTGAGAGAGTGTCTAACTTCCATTCTTTATTATCCTTATATATTTATCAGCATACTCAAAGTGGAATGAAAATTTACATTCGGGAAATATTGGAAGTAATAATTTGTTTTTTTCGTAGTATTTTTTACTATATATTTGTCAATATTAATTTTAATTTATTTACTCATTTAAATATAGTTCTATATAAATTTTTCTTGAACTATCTATTTTTTAAAATTGTGATATATAATATATAGTAAAAGTAATAGTGACATAGTAATATAAGTTTTGATAATGGGTGAAACTTGAATCACCTGAAATTAGTCGCTAATAAACTAAAATGCATAGATTTGATCTGATAATTTAAGGCTTTTTAAATCCAGCCTTGGAATAGAGGAATAGAGGTCCTATTACTACTCTTTCTCTCTCTCTCTCTCTCTCTCTCTCTCTCTCTCTCTCTATATATATATATATATATATATATATAGTTTCTCTATATATATATATATATACATATATATATATATATATATATATATAAAAAGGAAAACCCTGACTGTTTATTAAATAATGAATTTTCTTTTTTCGTCTTCCTTCCTTTTTTGTCTCTAATAAACTTGCTTAGGATAAAAAACAAAAAAAAATGTTTATGGAAATTAGGTTTTGAATATTTAATAAACAGTTTCAAGTTAGAACTTCAAGTTATAAGATTATTCGCTATATATATATATATATATATATATATATATATATATATATATATATATATATATATATATATATATATATATATATATATATATATAAAAAGAAAAAAAAATATATATATATATATATATATATATATATATATATATATATACATATATATATATATATATGTATATATATATGTATATATATATATATATATATATATATATATATATATATATATATATAAGACGAGAAAAATTGAACCCTTGTCAAAATTCGAACCGTAGACAACAACGTCACCGTTAGGCAATGTACAAGAGACTCTACCATTTCTCCAATAAACCTTCCTATAAAACAAAGCAACTTGGAACAGTTTTCAAGTCTCCTTATTTGACATCGCTGTGGAAACTTGGAATTTATTTAAATCCATAGAAGGGCGCTTTGAAACTATACTCTTGCCACATGGTAATCCGCTGTGGTGCTTCTGGGCTACTGGGGCAACCAACCAAATTCAAGCAACGCCAACATGGGCACAACAGCTGTTGCGACGAGATTTGCATTAATAAAACAAAGAAAAATTTCACTCGCTCCATTATAACCATTGACAACATCTCCGCCTTTACATATTGCGCAGCAGACCCTACCACTTCTCCAATCCACCTCCCCATAAAAGGAAGCATCTTGAAACATGTTTCAAGTTCCCTTCTTCGATATCGCTGTTGAAACTCGGTACTTATTTAAATCCATAAAAGGGTGCTTGGAACCCCTAATGAGAAAACTTTGATTTAATTATATATATATATATATATATATATATATATATATATATCCACATATTCATATATATATATATATATATATATACTACTCTCTCTCTATATATAAATATATATATATATATATATATATATATATATATATATATATATATATATATATATATATATATATATATATATATATATATATATATATATATATATATATATATATATATATATATATATATATATATATATATTATCCTCCTCCTATTCCCAGATTGAGGATGAGGTGTGCTGCATACACCGGAACAGAAAAGTAGAAGAAGAACATGACGCAAGTCTAAAAGAAACCCCCCCTAAATAGTGATAACTCGTCGCAATCAGATAAACCCACCATGAGGCTTCATGAGACCCTGACTATCCCTCACTGTGGTATCTCGTCAGTATGGGGTTCATCCCTGGGCAAAGCCCAAAACAGTACCCTCTCGCAAAACCTATCCATTCACTCCTGTTATGCACTTTCCTTCTCTCCACTGATAAAGTCACATTCCTCTCCTTCAGGCACTCCTTTACTGATCCAATCCACTTTTTCTTCGGTCTCCCAGCCGGTTCATTCTCAGCACACTCAATGAGGCTTTGGTTGGTGAAAAATGGAAGTCATGGGAGTTACTCCATTGTGAAATATTCTCAATTGCAGTTGAAGTTGCTTATCAGCCTGGCACCGGCAATGTATAAGCTATAGGTCATCAACATAGAGAGAAAAATTGACTATCGCTAGGATAGAAGTAACTATGCCATAGAATCCGAGAGGAAATAATAACACACTTTGAACACTGCCCTACGGAATACCTTCATCGAGAGTAAAGTGGCGTGACAGAATAAAAGAGCACTAACCTGGATGGATTTGTTTGACAGAAGGCATTTAATAAAGAGGGGAAGCTGCCCTCGGAAGCCGAGCGAGTGGAGTTTAAGGAGAACCTTAGTTCTCCACATTATGTCATAAGCTTTTTAAAGGTAAAAAAAAACACAAAGACCATCTCAACATTTGAGAAGGCTTCCCAGATGTCATGATATAGTTTTAACAATGGATTCACGGTCGAAAGATTTTTGAGGAAACCAAACTGTAAGTTTGAAAAAGCCTGACGACTCTCCAGAACAAGGAGAAGACAACCTGAAACTATTCTTTTAATTTATTTACAAGAATGAGAGGTCAGCGAAATTTGTTTTTGGTTGTCCGCCAACTTTGGATCCTTCTCAGGTTTGGGAATTAAAATTACGAAAGCCGTAGTCCAAACAATTGGTAAAGAGGATTCTATCCAGATTCTGTTTCACAAATCCAGCAAGATCGCTGATGCAGAAAGGTGAATATGATGAAGCATAATTTACGAAATCATATATATATATATATATATATATATATATATATATATATATATATTTTGAAACATCACCTTTTCTTTAAATAAATATCATATATATATATATATATATATATATATATATACATATATATATATATATGTAATCATATTACTAAGATATATATATATATATTTATATATGTATATATATATATATATATATATATATATATATATATATATATATATATATATATATATATATATATATATATATATATATATATATATATATATATATATATATATATATATATATATACCGTAAAATCGGTCCATATAAAATTATAAAAGATGTATGTAAGTGCAACCAAGACCATTCTCTTATGAACGGATTTCTGGTGCACAGATATAAGAAATCTTGTACAAAGAAAGTTCTGTGTATGGGTAAATTTTTTTACATGTTATAAAATTCTACATAACTGTTTCATTCTTTTTTTGTATATTATTAATGTAACCAATGAGACTTTTTCTCCCAATGGCTGTAACTGTGCCTGATGAGAGGGGGGTCATTAAGAGTTAAGATGCCAAAACGATAGCATGTTGGCACTGTCGTTGGCCCAAAAATTATAAATTATTTGGAGTCAGATTTAAAATAATAAATTGATCTTTAAAGTTTAAACATTTATTCTTGAACAACAGCGAATTAACTTACTTTGTGTTACTGTAAAATAGATTAAAAATAATTAATAAAACAATAAACAGAGCAGAATTTCGCTATTCGAAAACTATCTTATTATTTGCTATAACAAGGTGATTTCTTATCAGGGCCATTAATATTATAGAGATCAGTCTTTGTATATATTTTTGGTAACACCAGGCAGTGACAAAGCCCCCCATTAGCCTTTCTGATCTAGGGGGAGAAATAACAGTTAAAATAATAAGTGGTGATAGTGAAAGTGAAAAGTGCCAAAAAAAAAAACAAAAATAGTGCTAAGTGAAGTGACTCATATATTGTGAAATGATGAAAAAATAACTAAATAAAGTCTTAATGCATTGGTACAATAGCTCTCATAAACTTTATTGTAAAGCGAATAGCGTGAAGAATTCCGTTATTTTACAAGTCGCTAGCCATATGAAAAAGAGCGCCATTTTCCGTTAACATCACCGGTCAAAAAAATAAAATAAAACAATAAACGTGCTGGAGAAAAGTAGAGACTTTGTTAAGATGCCCAGCCATAAAAAAAGATCACCCGGATTCAAGACCGCGAGGGGAAGGGGAAAGTCAAGTACTAACCAAAATGCATCTGCGAAAACTTTGACCGTTTCACCCGCTTCCCCCAAATCTCCACTTAGGAGAGAAGAAAACTCAAATTTGGATGGGGAGGGAAGTCAAGGACTGCATACAACTCTACTATCAAGATCTGTTACCCCCACAGTTTCTCCCCCCATTGGTGGAGACTCCACGGACCAGTCTGCCGATCGGCGTTATACCAAAATTAGATGGGCGGAATATAATGACCTGGTTGCACACTACAATAACTGTCTTTAAACTAAATGGGGTTGATGATCCGAAGAAGCGCCTGAGAATATTAATTTTTATCCCCATACATGATATTGTAGCGCCCATTAGATTCCCCTTGAGTGGGGATTGCTTCCAAAAATTAATTGGTGCTATAGAAGAAGCTTATGCTCCCAATCTAAGAAGTCAAGTCAGAGAGATTTTCAAAAAAGGAAGAAAAGAAGAACACACTCCAGTTTACTTAGCGAGATTTCGAGATGTTATGAGTAGAATAGGATTTGATCTTCTAGCTGAAAATAGTGAGCCTTTCGTTCACAAATGCTTTATTAATGAATCACCATCACGCATTCAAGAAAGTTTAATGACGTTGGCTGCCAATAGCAGTCTTGAAAAAATTACGAAAGTAGCAGATAATTTATATAAGAACTTTTATAGGAACGACTACGAAACTCCTCATGAACGAAGGGGAGAAAATATTGGGGGGCAGTAGATCATATTCAAGGAGAACCTTTACCGACCCAAAAAAGAGGATCACATGAGGAGAGTCGAAATATAAACGATAACAATAGCCGCTCGGTTTCAGAAGAGGCTAAAGTAAACAAAGAGTTTTTTCGAGAGATGAAAGGACTTCTTAAGTCTCTCACCAAGGTCGCTGGACAGCTGAGTGAAGCCAGGGCCAAATTAACACAGAGAGAAGAACAACAACAATCCCAAATTGAAGAAATGCTCCGAGAGAACGTAGACAAGGCAACACTGTAAGCGCCGAGCTGCTGGGTGAATTGTGTAAGCCCCACGCAAAACATCGAAGCTACAGATGTGATTCGGAATTTGCCCTATGTATGCATTAGTCTACCCGCCAACAAGAGAAAGTCGTCCAGCTCCTGCGTCAAACCCCCAAAGAAGGCAAGGAAACGCGCCAGAACCCCCCGCCCACATGAGTTAGGGGGAAGGAAAAAATTTTAAATGAAAACTATCGATAATAATAATAATAATAATTTTGCTTTGAATAGTTTTAAGAGTACTGAGCAAAGCGCTCAGTAGCATGTACAAGGAGGTTATCTTTCTTCCAACAAAGCTCTGAGTGTTCCGATTATTGATAAGAGTATCGATGTAACCCATACGATACCAATGCTTTCCTCTAGCATCTCACAAAATATATTAACCACGGAAGCTCCGATAGGAAAAAGTCCTGTTATAAATAATATCAATGTGGTAAATAATGTAAGAAACTATATACTATACTATTATTGATAAAATATCAAAAAGAGTTTTTATTTTAGATAGTGGAAGTGAATTCAATTTGATCTCTATAGATGTGGACGATAATATATCGACTATCGGGCAAATAAAAGCAGCTAGCGATACTATAATAAACATATATTCATGCAAAATTGTTACACTTGATTTCGGTTTAAAAAGAACTTAAAATGTGGAATTTATAACAATATTACTCGTCTGTATTTTACGAATGCCCTTTCTGAAAAAAATTGGTTTCAATCTTAATTTTAAGCTAGATTGATTAACTGACACTCAGAGCAACGAATTTATAAATTTATATGATAACACTATCTATAAGGATAAGGCTCTCATTCATACTCTCTTTCAATTATCTTCTGTAGTTTATAATTAACTTTTTAGTGATCTACCTATAATTAATACTCTTGTACATGAGTATAAACATTTATTTGTAAATTCGTATTTGCCCGAAAATTTTATTTAAAGTTCGAGAAAGCTAACTTAAGGTTTGGTCCAACTTGTGCGATGAATTTGGGGGAGGTGGGAACAAGGAGCCGAAAAGTAAAAGTTGAAATTGGGGGAGACATTTGAGATACGGGGGAGAGAGGAGACTCACGTTCCAACCGCTATTTTGAAGGAAATTGCCTCGTTCTTTCCTTACAAAGCTAATATAACCGGTTCACCTATAAAACTTAAGCCCCACCGAATTCCTCATAAGCTGTTTGAACGGACAAAGAGTAAGTTATTGAACTTAGTCAAGGCGAAAGTTTTAAAAAGAGCTCCCTCTCAATGGAGTTTTCCAATTAGTGCGCTAGAAAAAATGATGGGCGTGTCCGAATGGTCAGTGATTTTAGAAAGCTTAACTCAGTTGCTAAGAATAACGTGTTTGTCATGCCCAATATAAATGAAATATTCAGTTCGCTTCATGGGACAAAATATTTTAGTAAATTAGATTTGACATACGCCTATTACCATCTTCCGGTTGCTGACTCAGATCAGCAATATTTTAGTATTAGTACAATGATCGGTAATTTTACTTTTATGCAATTACCTATGGGTTTTAAAATCTCGAATTCTTGTTTTTTGAGATTTTTATCTATATTTCTTCGAGGTGTTCCAGGTGTACACGTTTATCTCGATAACATTTTAATAGGTACTAAAGATTTAGCAGACCACGTGGTCATACTTAAACAAGTACTTGAGTGATTAAATTATTTTAAAATTTGTTCAAATAGAAAAAAATGCGAATTTGGTGTAAAAAGAAAATTACCTAGGTTTTGATTTAACAGAAGATGGCATTTCATCATTATCGGAAAAGGAAAAAGTTAGGGAAATAATTAACATTCCTCGTCCATTAACGATTAAACAAGTACTTTCATTTGTGGGAGAATTTCATTTTATCGTTAAAATATACCCTGTTTCACGATTCTGACTCTACCTTTATATATTTATTTAAATGGAAAGAATAGCTCTAATTAAAAAAATCACGTGGTCGAACGCCGCAGAGAAGTCGTTTATAAATATAAAACAAGCTACTAGTCACGCTTCACCAATCAGGTTCCCGACCATAGACGCGCTTCTCAAAGTATACATTTATGCAAATACTTTTTCATTTTATTTCATTTTCATTTTCATTTTTAAAATTTCATTTTATCGTCAAAATATACCCTGTTTCACGATTCTAACTTTACCTTTATATATTTATTTAAAGGGAAAGAATAGCTCTAATTAAAAAAATCACGAGGTCGAACACCGCAGAGAAGTCGTTTATAAATATAAAACAAGCTACTAGTCACGCTTCACGAACCAGGTTCCCGACCATAGACGCGCCTCTCAAAGTATACATTTATGCAAATAATAAAGCTTTTAATACAGTAATCATGTCGGATAATAAGGAAGGAACCCCTTTTTGCTTTTTATAGTGGATCTTTAAATGCAACAGAAGAATGATATTTGCCGGTAAATAAGCTTTTATTAGGATTAACAAATTTATTTTAAAAATTTGGAACTATTTTGTCGGGAAAGAGTGTACGAATATGTACATGCTCACGCGCATTGGTGTATAAAATAAACCGGGCTAATGACGCACAAAACTATAATGCAAGGGAGTTGAGGGAACTACCGATCTTGAGCACTTTCAATATCAAGATGGACTTAATTACCGAGAATCGGAATGCATTATTAAAATACTTAATTGCGAATAACATTGCGCAAGAATATGATGACATAGTACAAAATGCAGTTCCAAATAGTGGAGGTTGTGACTCTGCCCTCCGGGTCACGACAGCCAATGAGCAGTCAGCTGGAACTATTACAGCCTTTGATATAGGAGCTATCAACTTGGTAATGAATGAAAGCGCCCCAATGGATATCTCGGTGCGGAATGAAGACAGCGATCGCCCTGAGGCGGTAATATTGGAAACTACCAAAATACACTTCATAACAACTTTTGATAAAAATGAGAAAATATTAGCCTCGCATTTTAAAAGTGATTTAGACTTCGAAGAAATTAGACAGAACCAACAGTCTGGTAAGTACTTTAGCGATCTGATGGAGAAGAAAGAGAAAACGACTTTGAAGTTAATAAAGGGCATGTTAGGATTTGGGGGCTGACCCAGTTTTCAGCCCAACCTAAAAATGGACAAAATTTGGAATTTTCAACCGATTTTGACTATATAAACACCAAAATGTAGCGTTACTCCAAAACGTTGTTTTCTGGTGTTTTCTCTGTGACTGTAGTCGTTCTTTCTTAATTTTCAAATTTTCAAAATCCATGTTTTGACTATTTTCATATCATCCAACTTTCCAGATTTTTTTTTTGCAGAAATGATCATACTTGAATAATGCATAGATGGGTCCATTCACACAATAATTACATTGTGCATTTCGAATTTTTTTGGTTTGTGCTCAGCGTTGTCAATTTCTCAAACCCATTTTTTTTTTTAATTTGAAAGTGAAAATTGACATTTTTTTCTACCCATCCGATCAACATCAAATTTTCAGGGCTTGTATAGTCGGGCAAGATTCATCTTTTTACTTAGATCAATATTTTTTGTATACTCAATAGAAAATTTTTAAAATATGCAAAACTTTTTAAAATTTGTTCCAGAACAAATCCAAACCTATTGCATATACAAAGAAATTATCTAGAAGTAAAAAGATGCATCTTGCCCCGCTATACAATGATGTTGATTGAATGAGTAGAAAAAAATATTTCAATTACTTTTCAAATAAAAAAAAAAATGGAGTTTGGAAGTGAACAATATGTAGTAATGGACATATAGATCATTCACAAAATATGGACACAATTGAAAAGTAGAAAGAATAACAGAAAAAGCTACCAATGGGGCCTAGAAAAAAAACACGACCCCAGTCTCAGAAAATTCCAGCTGTTGTGGGACATGAAAACGGGGACCAGCCCCAGCCAAATATTGGATCATGCCCTAAAACAAATTCTTTTACAAAGAAAAAAAAAAGGATTAATTGTAGATGTTTCTATAAAATATTCTAGAGTTTTTGTGCTTTAAAGTAGTGTGCCTAGAGTAATCGGTGAATAACATAATAAAAGACATTTAGGGATAAATAGAACTCCCCTTTGCATAAGAATGAGCTTGTGTTTCATCACATGAATAAAAAGGTTAAACAGTTTGTCTGCACGTGTTCAGCGTGTCAGAAAAATAATACTGTACCAGGTATAAGACCTAATTACGGCATCTTTAAAGAAGTAACCAAGAAGTTTGAAGCTGTCCATGTTGACATTCTTAAATTACCTAATACGAGAGGATACAAATACCTACTAATGTAATTGACCGCTACAGCAAGTATTTGTTCGATATGCCTCTAAAAGAAATAAATTCGGGAGAAATATTGAAAGCATTTATTCACGAGCTATTTCCGTTCTGTGGAATTCCACAGGTAATTATTTCGGATTTAGGTGCAAATTTCACTAGTTGACTGTTTGAGGAGGTCTGCAGGGCAGTGGAAATGGTTCGCCGAAAGACTTGTAGTGCAAACCCTAGGACCAATGGACTCATAGAGGTTCGACATAGGAATCTGCTGGCTTGTCTGAGATGTTTGTTGCATGAACATTATTTAAGCCCCTCCGACTGGCAGAACCTCTTACCTATGGTGTTGTTCATTCTGAGACTCTCACGCCGATAACAAAAGACGGTATCACACCCGCTCAATTGATGTTTGGTCAAAACATATCAATACCGAGTGGATTAGTCGATCCTGCTTCGGAGACGGCCCCTATAGAGTATAATGCATATGTTATAAAGATAGCCACCGTTTTAGCGCAGCCACTGGCTTCACACACCATTTATAAAAATTGGCATGTATTCGTGCCAAAAGACTTGCACGAGGAAAAGTTTGTTTTAGTACGGAAGACACAGTTTAATGTCGGCAAATTAGCGCCTCGCTATGTCATCCCTTTTAAAGTTATAAAAGTTACCCAACAGATCTCACTTATTGATAAAAATAGGAAGCCTCATTTATAAAATTTAAGAAACGTTCGCATATATTACAACTTACTTGATTTAGAAAGAGAAAATACCACTTATAAACAGAAAAAAAATACTGATCCTTTTCTTTCAGATGGTAAAAACTTCCATGGTAAAGGTGTTCCATAGAAATGATTAAAAGAGTTGCCCCTCGTACGGAGCGTTATTAATTTTAGATGAAATTATTGTTTTACTCTCTAACTTCAGTAGTTCATCTTTTTTCATCTGTCCTAATCACTGTTTTAATAACAAATTTGTCAGAAAGCAGGGTCGGGTTTACAGGGCATTTATGGATAACCATGCGCATGTACCGAGTAAAATCGGTCCCACTCTGATGAAAATTATAAAGGGATGTCTGTAAGCTGCAACAACAAGTTTCTTCATGAATGATGTCTCTGGTGCAGCAGCTATACGAATCTGTACAAGACGAGTCATGTGTATCTGGCTACAATTGTGTTTGGACTCATGTTATAGCCAAAGTCGCTACATAACTGTTTCATTTCTTCTTCTTTTTTTTTGTAAATATTATTAAAGTAACCAAATTGAGACTTTTCTCCCAATGACTGCTGAACTGTGCCCGATGAGGGGGAGGTCATTAAGCAGTTAAGATGTGCCAAAGGTGGATAGCATGTTGCACTCTCGTTGGTCCAAAATTATAAATTAATTGGAGTAGATTTTAAATAATAAATTGATCTTATAAAGTTTTAACATTTATTCTTGAAACCACAGTGAATTAACTTAAACTTGTGTTACTGTAAATAGATATTACAAATAATTAATTAGAAATAACAGAGCATAGTTTGCTATTTTCAAAACTATCTTATTATTTGCTATAACAAGGCGAATTTCTTATCAGGGAATTAATATTATAGAGATCAATCTTTCATATATATATATACTATATATATATATATTATATATATATATATATATATATATATATTATATTATATTAGTATATATATATATATATATAATATATATTTATATAGTATTTATATATATATATATATATAATTATATATATAGTATAATAGGTAGTATATTATACTATATCGGTATATATATAGTATATAGTAATTATATATATATCTATATAGTAGATATATATATTATAGTATATATATCATATATATATCATATATATATATATATATATATTTTATATATGATATATATATATTATACTGTATATATATTATATATATAATATATAAGTGGTTAGTTATATATATTATATTATACATATATATAATAAAGGTTCGTAGTATGTAGATATATATTAATATTATATAGTAGTATTAATTATACTATATATATATATATATGATATATATTATATATATATATATATGCTACTATTAATATATGTATATATACTATATATATATATTAGTATATAATATATATAATATATACTATATTATCACACTATATATATATATGATATATATATATATATAGTATATATATATATCTATAGTATATACTATATATATATATATACTAATATATATAATAATATATATATATATTATATACTATATATATACCTCCTGCAAATTTATATACTATACTATGATATCGTAAATTATATATATACTATACATATATATATATAATACTATTATATATATATATATTATATATTATATATATATATATATTATATATATATAATATTATATAATATATAATAGGGTTGGCACAAAAATATCAAATGATTTAAATAATGCTGAATATTTTTTACTGAATTTTTTATATAAAGAAATCGTGATTTTTTTTTTTCATTTTTTTTTTTTTTTTTTTTTTTTTTTTTTTTTTTTTGTATAGTTTTTTTTTTTTAACTTCATAGAATAAAAATACAAATGAAAATAAAAATTATCAAGTTTTTAATATATTTTTTTTCAAATTTTCAACAGACTATTGCACTGCAAATTATGGAATGTTTGAGCACCATATACTTATATTTAAAAAGTCATTGTTTTTTTTAGTTAGTTATTAAGTCAAAACTGCATGCTGTAACTAAACTGTCAAACTTACTTGAAAGCTTGTAGTGAGGTTAGCACTTACTCTTAGTTATAGATTTTGCTTTGTGTAGTGTACTAGTTTGCAATATACTATGGTAATTTAGGTTGATGAGCCATAAATGTTGTTGCATGGGGTTTTTCATAAGCAATGCGCTGGGTCATTGGGTCTAATTTACTCAAAATAATGGTCTCGCAAACCATCTGCCAGCTGCAGCTCCAAGACGCCAATTTTTTGAATGTTATATAGAGTACAAGTAAAATTAGTATAAACACACATTTGTTTTTGTTATTATTTCACAGTTTTCCATTTTGATTGTATATTAAATGAATAAATCACTTAAAAAACAATGCTATATCGAACTTATTAAAAGTTTGTTTACAAATTATATTTCGCGTGACGTCACGAATTTGAAATAAAAAAAAAAAATTTGTTTTTCTAAAAAAAATCAAAAAATCACCTATCATAAAATATATATTTAGTATTTATAGTGATGAGTTCACGGAGTTGATAATATAGGCTATAATTACGTTGTTATTTTAGTATATATATATTATGTAGTGCATATTATATAACGCGTAGTCAGTTCCGATTGAGTGTATATTTATAGATTATGTAGTAATGAGGTTAGTGTAGTAGAGGTTGTATATATACTTTATATATATTATTACAATATAGTATATATTATATATATATATGATTATATATATATATATATATATATATATATAATAATGATATTATACAGTGGCGGCTTGTCTTTATGGGCTATTGGGCTGCAGCCCCTCCAAATTAAAATGCAGGCATAGGATGTTGAAAGAAATATGAAATTTTTGTCAAAGTAAAGTGATCTGAATTTTTTTTTTTAACAATTTAGTACTAAAAAATTAGTAATCAATTAAGAAAATAACAAAGGAATCCTTTTTTCCAACTGCAAATTGTGCGTACGATATTTATTTTAATATATTCAATTAAATAAAATTTGGGCTCTACTTTTGACGGCCGCTAAAATAAGCAATTTTATAAGTTCTTAACAATAAAGTACAAATATAGCAAATCACGAAAATAAAGATTCAAAATTCTATTAGTATTTTTAGCTATGTTGCAGTTTGGCTTACTGTTATTTGCATAGCAAACAGTTGGAAGTTTTTCGCTCATATAAAATTATAAAGGTGTTCGGAAATTTTAACAGAGTTGCTAGATTTTGTCCATGTATGTCCCTTACTTTTACTTGTATATGGAGTGCAGCGAGAACTACTGTCTAAAGTCGTTTAAATGCGGCATTTTACGGGGGGAGAGGTTTGTTGTTTTTTTTTTTTCTGAGAAATAACATGTGAAAATATACTGCAAAAAATAATTACCGTGTGATATATGTATATATATATATATATATAAATATATATTATAGTTAATATATATATTATATAATATATATATATCTATATGTAACTTATATAATAGTATATATATATATAAAGAAAGAATATATATAATATATATAGATAGATAGTGTTAGCGAGAGAGAGGAGGAGGTAATGGTGTGGAGAGAGGATAGACGTATGATGACTGAGAGAGCAGAGAGAGAAGTGTGTGAAGCGGTTAAGAGTAACGACGAGAGAGAGAGAGAGAGAGAGAGAGGGAGAGACAAATCTAGATAAGCAGGCATGACGTTTTTTCGTACTTTTTCTAAATTTCTGACACCTCTACAATACCATTTATTTTTAGGCTTTTGCTTTACCGAATGTGTTCAAATGCATGGAGTTTTTTTTTGTCGGAATGCATGCAATCGATATTAAAAAAAAAGTCCCTATAATTTATGCACACATATTACACGAAATAACTATAAAATATGAGGTAATAGTCCGTTGAGGATAATCGAATACATATTGATATTTTAGAAAAGATAATGGATTTTATAATATTGCCTTCTAGGAGAGTTGGTAAGTCTTTTTAAATTGGGCAGAATGTGTTCGAATGCCATGCAATCGATATTAAAAAAAAAAAAAAGTTGTAATATATGCATACACTTACACATAATAGTAAAAAATTATTTTACTAATTTGTTTATAATATAAATTTTATATATATAATATATATACTACTACTATATATATATTATATATAATTAATTATATTATATATATTATATTATTTTAAAATAAAAAAAAAAGTGTATATGTATATTATGATATTATATGATTAATAGCTTGAGGATTTATATATTATATATTATTATAGTAGTATAGCTTATTATAAAATATATATATATAATATATATATTAGTATATATATATTATCGCGATAGGATTTGAGTCTGTAGTGTATAGGTAGTAAATCTGATATCGTATAGAAACTCAGCCATCCATGTCAAGTTTACGACGAGCGCCTACTGTATATATAGCTTACTACTATATATATATATATATATATATATATATATATAATATATAATATATTAGTATATTATATATAGTATATTATATATATATATATATACGTATAATTATAGTATATATATATATGTGTATTAAGGTATTTATATATATATATATTAGGTTAATATTATATATATATATATATAATATATATATATTATATATATATATACGTATTATATATATATATATAATAGTATAATATACTATAGTATATATATATATTATTATATATATATACTATATAATATATATATATAATATATTATTAAAATATAATATTATAGTAATAATAATATATATATATACGGCATATTATTATATATATTTTATATATATAGAGTATATATATTATATACTATATATTATATATAATATGAAGGTATAGTCATATATATATATATTATATATATATATATATATATATTTTATTTATTGCGACTCCGGTACAGAAGTTTAGATCCAAAGTCCAAACGCTGAAATCTTTTCTCTGCCCAAATGTCATTTATAATTTAAATATCTTCATATCCAAAAGACATGTAATAACTATATGGTTATTTGTGAATTGGCTTATATACTGTAGAAACAGTTTATAGCTTGAGCGTCTTCTCTGTTCACACATTTGGCAATATATTACAAAAAACAAGAATTATTTTTCTGATTGTGCAAGCAAAAAAAATGTAAGTCGATGAATAAGATAATAAACTTATATATGGGGTTTGCGATTTTTTTCTGCAGCAATTCATTACTGTTTGCAAACTTAGAGCTAACTGAGATATATTTAAAACATTTTGTCTTGTATAGAAGAAATTAAGAAAAAACAAGGGAGCTGAAAAAGTGCCAAAACTAATCAAAATATAGATATAATTATGAAATGAAATTTAATTTGGCAGCTTACTAAATATTCGTTATATTTTAATAATTAAAATGAGTTTTACTGTCTTATTTTAAATGAAAAAATATTTTCATATTTTTTAATTCCCTTTGCTTGATTTGATATAGGGTTTCATAAGTAATTATGCTTTAGAACACCTAAGAATCAGATCTTATTTTATCTATCACTTACGGATAGTAC
>JABUQX010094315.1:35000-37844 GCA_015478945.1 Trachelipus rathkii
AAAATGATGACAAGAATGGAGAGTTGCAATCGCAGCATAAGAGTGAACAGAGTAGAATTACGGCTGAGGAGATCGTTGATGAAAAGTTCGGAATAAAGTTGGAGATAAAACAGAAACTTGAGAACACGTACAATTAACAGGAAATGAGGAAGAAGTCGCTCCATCAACGAGTGCTGATATGGAGCGACCAGGGAGAAAACTTGACAAGAGAAAGCAAAGAGAAGGGAACTTAAAGGAAGGCATCTTAGAGGGTAGTGACGCATGCCATACTTCGACTCAAAGCCTTTGATATGTCGAGCGCACACCCAACGACCTCCGCATAGTCCCCAAGGGCAGCAAGACCAAAATCAGTAAAGATAGAATAGTATTGTACAGTTGACCTCGAGCGTCGAAACGCCATACTGGTATGATCTGAAGAGGGGAATGAGATCGCAGATGATCCCAGGACAATGAGAGTTAAAAGAGTTTTCAAAGATCTTATATAGAATACAAGTGAGAGCTATAGGACGATAGTTGGTAGGATCAGAGCGGCTGCCCTTTTCCGGATTCGGCTTGGAGATGTGCGCGCTTCCAGCACTGAGGAAATGCACTAGTATTAAGCATAAGGAGTAGAGTTGAACGAGGACAGGGACTACCATCGGAAGCGCGCACTCCATGCAAAACAACGGGAGGAATGCTCCGGGCCATTTTATTTTTTTTTTTTTAGCCATTACTGAAGCTGAAAGATCTCAGATTCCCTGCACCCGATCATGCGTAATCACGGGAAGAGGCATAGGAAATCTGAGAGGAGAAGAAGCAGAGAGAGATGCCAGAATCGTCAGGTAAGATTAGATGAAAAAAGGCAGGCCCGAAGGATTAGCCTTTTCAGTAGGAGAGTCTAGCTACAACCGTCCAAGAGCGAAAAAGTGGAGGAAGGCGATATAACAGTTCTAGAGGATGTTTTTGACCTAAAGGCCAGAAATTTTTATCAGTAGGATAGGCCAGTAGGTTGTCCGCCACACTTCCTTTAAGTGAAGCGAACTTAGTCCTGTCGAATAATATCTCATACTCTGCAACGAATTCCGAGCAGAATGGAATTAGTAAGAGTGATAGGAGAAGGAGAGTTTTTCCATCTCTCCTGAATTGAGCGAGAACATTCTCCATCGAACCATGGATTTTATGTGGTAGAAAAAGATTAGTTTGAAGATGGGATGAACCCAACTCAGATACCCTTCGAGATTACGGCCACCACCTTTTTTCAGCTTGTGACCGAAGCGTCCTCGAGTCATAAGCAAGATTGCACTCCATGCATAGTTTGCAAAGAAACGACGCAACGCCCCCAATTAGACTCCCGATTAAAGTGCCAGAAAGTACGTTTAGGGCGTGGCTGGAGGCTGCTGGGAGAAAAGTTTTTACTAAAATAAGAGCTACAAGATTGTGGTCAGAGTTACTGATAGGAGGGAAAATGGGTATGTTATACTCGAGACAGGAGTAGTGGTGAAACATAAATCAAGCGTGTTCAAGATTGGTTAGGACGATCTGGTACTGTGGTGTATTTCTTTAGATAACCTGATTCCAGTGCGTTTTGAGATACTGCTGTTTTGCTCCTCCCTCCTGCATCAGTCGAGATTAGCCCAACACTCAGTGTGTGTACGTTGAAATCCTTAAATAGATGAGTCTCAGCAGTATTTGGATGAGAAGATATTACAGTTTCATGAGAAGTAGTAAGACATATTCAAAAAAGGAGGTGAAGTTGTTTCCGAAGGAGAGCAGTAGCAAGAAACAGCAAGATAATGGTAGTATAGGAAGAAAGCAATTTTAAAGCACAGACATCGAAAATCAGGAGATTCAAGATTCTCTAAAGACGTGTTACAGGAGTGTTAATGTTCTATATTAGGCACAGATCTCCACCATTAAGTCGGAAATTATAGAAAAAGGTATAGTTGGAGATATTAAGTTTATTTGAAAAAGAATACCTGGCTAGCTGGGTCTCAGACAATAATAAATGTTAGGTAGAGTGTAGCAAAGTGACTATTCCAACAGATTCCATGGTTACTTTCAGGCCAGACGTTGGCAACGTCAAGTAGAGGAACCCAGCCTGCCCCACGCTACATCTTCTCTGTCCAGTCATTCAAACGAACACCCACGCAAACACCACACACAATCGACCATATATATATATATATATATAATATATATATAATATATATATATATATATATAATATATATATATATATATATAATATATATATTATATATATATATATATATATATATTTTTTTTATATATATTCTTTACATAATATATGTTATTATACATTATTGTATATATAGTATATATATATATTATGTTATATCCAACATAGTCAAATATTATATGTTAGTATCTTGATGACCTAAAATGCTGACCATTGAGTACTCGGCAATTATGGGAGGAGAAGACCGGGGGCTTTATAAGCTAGACTTGAAACGTTCTTTTTTGGGAACGTGGATGGCCTAGTGGATAGAGCGCCCGGTTACTATTAACTCAGCGACGCGGAGTCCAGTGTTCGAATCCCGCTGATGGAGAGTAAAATCTCTTTGACTCATTCATTATTTTCTAATATATTCATTATTTTCTAATATATTGTACTCCATATGAATATGAATAGCAAATATACAAACAATCCCACTTTATATTTCGATAGTTTGAACACCTCTAACACTTTCTTCATTGCTGCTGCTCCAACTTCATAATTATTCAATCAGAAAGTCATTGTTATTACAACCCTCGGAATATTGCCTCTGCTAGATATTCTAAATTTTGTGCTTTCAACAGACATTATATCTAAAAATTCTCTACGAACCATAAATAGGTTTTCCT
>JABUQX010094316.1:0-20000 GCA_015478945.1 Trachelipus rathkii
TCAAATTCTTCAATATTTTCTGTTATTGTGAGCGAGTTCGAAGAGAAATCAAGCTCGAGAGTTTCCTGCTATCATAAACAGTCGACAGTTTTCCTCCTCCGTTTCTTTACTTTTTCATAATGAATTTTAAAATTTATTTATAATTAGTTATATAATTAAAAAACTTTACAGTAATTTCATATTTTTTATGTTTCCATCATCTAAATCATTTTCATACTGAATCATTATCCATCATAGCTGAATCATCATATCATTTCAAATTTTAGTGCTTTTATTATTCCTTTTGGTGATAATATCCTTATATATTGTCATTAATTTTTTTAAAAAAGATCTTTTAATTCTTCTGATATCATTACAAAAGTATATTGATTTCTAAATCTAGAGTCATTTTAATTTCTTCTCAGTATATAACCTCATTAATTTTGAGAGTTGATTTTGAAAGCGTTCATTTATTATAGTTAGAAAAAAAAACTTGATTTGATTCTAATCATCAAAAATTATATCATGATGATCGTTGATTCCCTCATATAGTTGGCTATGTGGAAAGATTGAAATTCTTGTTCAATATATTCAGTGTGAGCTTTTCAATTTGCTTTCCTACACCTTCCTTCCATTCACCAATCTCGATTGGAAGAAAATTTACAACCGGTTTTCATCTTCTCCTATACGTAGAGTAGCATGATTGGATGGACCATATCTTGTATTCTACTTTTCTAATTACAACAATACTATAAAGAGCATCCTAATTAAAATATACTGACAAGTTTGTTTGTGAGAGCAGATGTGGAAAAAAAAATACAGAATGGAAGTTCAAGAGGATATTTGATGTGGAGTGATTGGAAAATAGTTTTTCCATTCTATTTATTATAGAAGAAAAGAAGTTTTTAATAATTTAATATTGCATCAAGTCCTATTTCCCAAATAAGTTATCTTTTATAGATCAGGGTACAGAACTTTCGCTGGATATATACTACATTTCCTAAAAAGAGCTATCGTTATAATAATCATTTTATTGCATCTCTTTATTAAATTTCTTCAATGTCGTTATTTAATGTTTTGATGTGAAGAAAAGCAAAGTTCATAAAAAGTAGTTTTTGTATCGAATAATTTTATTCTCCAATCTCATTAACTCAACCGTCTCAAGAGGTTCATCTCATATATTGACTCCCACATTATATTTCTCAATAATATGAGAGATACATACCCTGGCCTAAGGAATAATGAAAACACACATGCATTTTTACTTATTAGTTCAACGCTCTTGATATGACTCTGATAACTCTCCTTCATTACAGACGAGAAGGAATCATTAACCTCTGATTTTGGTAAGAATTCAGTTGACTTGATATATGGTCTTAAATGCTCAAGGGGATACTCGAATTCTCCCCCAGAATTAATTAAATCAATTTTTGTGGGCTAAGAATAATAATGATAATTGATATTATATCTTGCAGAAGGTCAATATGAACTGATATCAATGAATACCTTCAATAGGGCATTTAATTAATAACCAGTTTTCTCAGAAGACACCTCCTTATACCGAATACGGATAGGGATTCTACTTTTTGGCTATAATTTGAAATGTTTGAAAAATATATTGTGATATCGTAATTAATGTATCTTTATTTTAAAAAATTAATTATATATTTATTCACTAAGAGTTGAAAATACTTAGTATTAATTAATCATATTTTGAGACGGTTTTCAAAACCATAACAGAATTAACAAGAACTTTATTTCCTCATGCATATCAAAGAGTATATGAAGATATTTATTTCTCAACAAATTTTAACTATGATCACCTTTCAGATTGTATTTCCAGTTAATTGATTTATTCAATATTATAACCCGTCATGTATTCAACAATTTAAATGAACACTATTTAATTCATCCTTATTATAAATTTATACTGTAAATAAAATTTTTATAATTAGTAAGTAACATACGTTTTCTTCTCGAGGATTGAGACCGCATTTGCTCAGCCTTTTATTTTTCGATATCAAATACCTTCATGCTCATCTAAAAATAATCTTAAAATCTCAAAGTTCATGACAGTACCTGCAACAGGTCACTTTGGTAGTCCTCCTGATGGTCCTCTGACGATCCTGGTGGTACCACTATCTTGATAAGAATGGTTCTTTCACCAAAGTTAATAAAAACACTTCATTTATTTTAGAGAAAAAAAAATAGTTTATCTTAGAATTAGAAGAAGAAGAATATTTAATTATCAATAATGATCAGTTAACTCCGAAAAGGAAATAGCGATAAAAGCACAAAAAATGAAACCGCAAAATATATCTTCATATCAAATATTTTTGTATTTGTACGTTGAATAGACATATCGCATGTGAAATATAAATTTTACAATATTCAGCGGAAGAGTTGAACAACACAGAAATGAATTCGAAAGTTAGATAGCATAAGCCCAAGTTCAATTGTAAAGCATTGCTGTAAGAACCACGACGAGTCCAGAGAGTTGCGGCTGAACCTTTAAATTGAAATCCAAAATTTAAAATATTTCATTACCTTTTTATTGGTTTTTTGGAATGAGCATCAACTACCATAAATATAAATTCCCTCAAGTTTCGGAATTATAAGTTTGAATATAAACAAATAATGGTCAAACAGATCATTAATTGACTCACGCTTCCATCGATAATATTCAACTTTTGTAATGGTTAGAAAATTAGTTAAAAAACACATTCGCGAGTATTTATCGGCGAGGGTATTGTATATATTAAAAAAAATTACCTTTTTACCAATTTGGTTTTCGCTTTTTTCCATTTTGTAAGGTTATGCCTTCATATTCTCTTAACTATTGCCTATTTGTGGATTTGTATGCCGATATTTTTTATCCCATTATAATACAGTTTTAAAGCATAGACAACTAAGCATCCACCATATTCAAAGAAGAAATCGATTCACTAGGGCAGGCTGCAAGTAAGTGTTCGGAAATGTTATTAAAATAATACCTCAATGGTATTTAGCCAAGGCTGTATACTTTGATTTATGGACTTTGTATTTTAATAATTTAAATGTTATACTCTTTTAAAAATTAATGCAACAGATCTTTGTTCAGAAGTTAGGAGAAGAGATATAGAAATGTTTTACCATTTATCCTTTGGATTGAATTCTAAATGATATGAAGTATTTGTATTTACTGCTTGTTTAATCTTATAAACAACTGATTCGTAAGATATACTTCATATCGTTGTACGCCAAAAATTTATTAAGAAGAAAAAAAGTTATATATATATAAAATATTTATATATGAATTTTTTCCTTTTTTTAAAATTTTATTTTATTTTTTAAAATATGGTGCGGGTCCTCAAGAGACACATTAAACTATAATAAATATTTTTATTTATTATTTTTATCATGGTGTTTTATAAATTTAATATATTTTATTAAGATAAAATCATTTTTTTTAAACTCTTCCAATTCTGAAAGACATGTACACTCTAAAGAAGATTTACTACTTTATTTTGTCAGTATCTTCATCGAAACTATCATTCCACAATTTTTGTCTTTCATAGATATACACTCATTATTAAGATCGAATTATAGAAAATTTAAAAAGAGAGCATAATTTCATATTATATTTCCATTCTAGAATTTCGATAGTTTTCACCTAAGTGCGATTGATAATACTAAATAGCAATAGCCATATTGTTAGAATGAATTGATATAATATTTCTTAGGGTTGGCTATTTTTAATAGTTCGTGTAACGAATTTTTTATTTTTTCCGATTGTGTCTTATGTGAAAACCATTGATTCCGGTTGATACAACTGCTTTCGGAGGTGAGCCGGCTGGCCAACTGAGATACCAAAAATTTTTGATATAGTCCTGTTAAACTTAAATAGAACCAAATTTTTACTATTATCTAAGTATCATGATTAGAATAATTCTGATAAGCATTATATGCGGTACCTCCGGTAATAATAGATTCTCAGCAAAAATGCAGATCGGAAAGATTCCAGTTTCTGGAATATCTTTCGTATGGTGGGTAATCTGAACTAAACAATTGCTTTAGTATATATACAATGTTCTAAACCCTTTATTTAATCTTCTTATGTTCATAAGTTTGATTATATCATTTGATTTCTTGAAGGCTAAAATTAATAAATCAGAGTTATCTCCAGATCTAGGAGCTAAAAAATTAAGTACATTAATATGTAACCCAATCGGATTGTTGTTGTCCTTGATTTACTTCTTATAGATTCACACTGTCTATCAAAAAATGAATATTTAATTTTAACTTTAATTTTGAATAGGGATAATAATCTTTATGTTGAATATATTTCAATCTGTAAGTGTTTACGTGTGAGGAGATTCTCCGATGTACTATTCTCGATTAAAATAATTTTACCATTCAGAAACTTTTATAAGTCACCAATCAGTCGTGTTATTATCTGACGATTTTTAATATAACAATTTATGATTCATCTTCTTTTCTTCTTTAATATTAAGCTGATGTTTTATGCCATAAAATCTGTCTTATATGGTCATTAATTTTCACAAAATCAAAATATATGACTTAACGGAAAATAGCTACACAAAAATTCCCCGATGAGTTCTTAAATAAGTATTTGTGTCTCTCCACATATCCAGAATTATTTATTTTTTGACATACTTTTCACATTTAATCAGGTGACCAGATAAAATTCATACTTCTAAATAATTGAGAGGGTATGTTAAAAGTCCTTATCATAGTTGATGCTTGTTCCAGGATGGATATTCTTCCATACTTTTATTTCCAAATTGATATTCAACTCTTGAAAATAAAACATATTTATTTTTAAGTTAAAATTATATATGTTGAAGTGTTCAGTCAAATGACGAACTTTCGATTAACTATGAGAAACTTTGATCCGTTATCTCATTCCTAAAAAAGAATCCCTTCGATTTAATTAAATATATAAACTTCTAGAAGGTAGTAAAAATCCATCCTGATTTTGAACTGATATATATTTTTGAAAAGGTTTCAAATACAACTAAACCATCGTATTGAGTAAGGTCCATATTCTTGATACTTTCAAATCTTTTATAATTGAATCATTCTATTTCTGAAATTAGTCACTTACAATTTAAATGTTCTCCATTTTGTTATTATAAGAGGAAAAAAAAAAGTTTATGTTGATTTTAAATGTAATCGCATAGTTATTTCTTCTCCTCGAAGAATTTAATGGAAGATTAATAATAATAAGACAATTTGTAATTAGCGGATTAGATGAAATTAAATAAAAAAGTTAGATCAGGTAAAGATTGGTTATACGCTAGGTTGTAAACTTTATCAATCATGCTGTATAATGGTGTCTCAATGTTGATTTGTCATTAACCGGAGGATTTAAGCGATCTTGGAGAAAGTAAGACTATACAAAATGGGGTTTTGATGGTCATTAAGATAAGAACCTTCATATATATTATCACTAAAATTTGATTGCTAGTTTGTGTAAGGTGTGCTTACTGCCGATAAAATATATATAAACAATGTGTTTCAACTTGCCATAAGTTTTTTTCCTAATGTCTTCAATTATAGTGCATCCCCTCACCACCACACTCCCCTCCTCCTCAAAAAAGCATTTTTGAAGGAGGTGAAGCTTGTATCATTGAAAAAAATAATAATAATAAAAATTAGCCAAATAATAACATGAATAATAACATAATTCATAGTTATTAGGTTTGACTCAATTTAGGCTGATGCTTCTGTTAATGCTTATTTTATTAAAACATATGTTCGTTTTCTCCATAAGCTTACAATTTTGATTTTATAAAGCTACTCTGTTGAAATAATATTTCAAAATATAATAATATTAACCGTTATGATTCATATGCAAAATATAAGATTCATCAATATTTGCGAATATTCTGAATTTATAGCGTATTATATATTGATTAATAACAGCTAATTTCCCACCAATTGATGTTTAATAACCCTTTTCTTAAATACTTAATTATTTATAAATTAAATAAATTATATTTGAAAAATCAGTATGATAAAAAATTACTAGATAAACACAATGTTCATTTTATAGATAGAAAAAGTTATAATTTAAAAAGATTTTAATTGATACTTCTTGTATCATTATATTTCATCTATTTAACAAGTAAATTCATCATTTAAAAATAGGACAAATAAATATACAATGAAATACAATTAGGTTATTATCAACGCTTGAACCTTCAGTTAAAAAATAATGATTCTGTTAACATGGTAATTATTTAGATTCTGCAAGTTAAGTAAAAATTTAATTAAATCCCGTAACTGAATATTTAAAGGTACGATGATATCATCCTAACACTTAGTTTCGTCGAGGAGTAATCATCCTAAAAATAAACAATGAGCTTTATAATTAATTTAGGTGTACTTTCTTTCAGACGAATGAAACGTTAATTTGATTTTTAATTTCTATCAAGTCAATTTAAAATGATTCAATCAAAGTATAATATTGGTGTTATATAACATCCTATATATTATATACATCGCCTAATTCGAAAATATTTAGCAGTTATCTAATACACATACTCGTATTCTAATCGACAGTGTTTGAATCATTAATTATTATAAATAATATAATAATTAATATTTATAGTCATTTACGGTAGAACTTTCTCCAGGAATCAATATTTCAAAGGTTAGAAGTTTCACGATTAGACCTTATCAAGATTACCGATATAAAGAAAATAGGTTTTATACAAATATATGAAAAATTATAATATCATACTATCAATTTATACTAGTTCTGACGTTACCTATTTTTAAAAATCATCACCTCACTTCAGTCATTTTAATCCGAATGCGTTGTATTAATAAATAATTTAAATAGGAAATAATTTATAATTACAACTAAATATAATTCAGAAAACAATTTTTACTAAACTTTGGTAAAATAATAATATTAGGAGAGCATAATAATTAGTGATGCAGGATTAAACTTTCTTCAATAGCTAAAAGGAAAGCTTGACGTATAAAAGTAAAGAGCTAGGTAAGTAGATGTGTGAGTTCTGATAAAAAAGTTATTATTCAATTTTGTACACAATCAGTAATCTCTTATATCGGACTTTATAATCATAATAGTTGTAGATAAACGTTTAAAAATATGTTGTACATTTATAGATATCTTTGTTCACCTTTTTCTCGTTTATAATCTGTCTGAAGTTTTCTTCATAAATTATTTCACTAAAATCATGCAATGATATCGACAAAAAATTACATCCAAATACAATCTGAAAGTAGAAAAAACAATCAAACTATCAATGACCTAATACATTTCAAACATCAACAGTTATAACGATTGCAAGACATCATAACCGTTTTCCACGTTCCGCTCGTGACATAGGATATTCGTTTCATAAAGCCGTTTAACTGTCTTTGAAATGTTTCAACTGTTAATAGATGTATTTGAATGTTAGCTGAGTTTACCGGTTTCACGTTCATAATATTATCCGTTTAAGTTCTTTTTTCACTTTGATCCATACGATGGTTTTATTGCTATCCTTTCCGATTTAACTAATATTTTTCATCTTCTATTTCTTTTAAAATTTTTTACAACTACGTATATTCACTTTCAATATTTCACCAAAAATATATCTCCCTGTTTCACTCCAACAAACTATGCCAATTTAAAATTCTTCTTCACGTTCTGTCTCATTATTATATAAGTAATTAATAGGGATTTGTTTTGCAATGACTTCAGACATAATCAAAATTTCTATCTGTTCCACCCACAGTTGTGGAAGGGGATCGTAACCTTGTTGCTAAAATCTATTAAATAATGTTTTTCTGCTGTCTTGTTCCTCTAGCACCAAGGTTAAATTTTGGTTTCCTAAGTTTAGAACTTAGTAGGGGAAAAATAAATTGTTCGAACACAAATTTTAGACTCCATCAAATATTAAGGAGTCATTAATTAATTACTCAAATAAAAAACTTTGTATTATTAATTTATTTTACTAAATTAGGGAGATTAATCAACTCCATTTCTCTTTCGTCTTAATTATTTCGATAAAAAATAATTACCTTATTTAAAAGATTTTAAAGTTCATGGCATTAAAACTTTCTACTGCTTGAGCTTTCGTTTCATTCTCATGAAAAAACGTAGGCCGAAGCGAAATAGATATCTATGTTTTCGTAGAATAGCTCTGGGTTGTGTGTATTGAGTGAAATTCAGTGACCTTTATCCGTAGTGTATTTTTCTAGGAATTCTTCCTTAAAGATATTTTGAAATTGCCTCTGCGATATCATTTCCAGTTTTCTTTTTGATAGGAGTAGCCCAAGCATAACTAATAGCTGATATATATTCTGATAAGATAGCTTGATGACGATTATTTATATTTTATCTGAGAATATCCTTTATCTATCTTTTGCAGTTTCTACTATAATACAAGCCTTGCCAGTTGGATCATGATCAACACTAGAACCTCACTAACTTTTCGTTCAAAAATTTATGTTTTATCGGTTATGCAATGTGAACGTTTGATGATCTAGCCAATCCTTAACTATCTTAGAAGAAACCCAGCTATTTTCTTCGTAACTAAAATCATTGATGTACCCGAAAGTTCACAGTTTTAGGAGGTGTATATGAATGATAATTCTCTCAATTTTCTATGGCCCGGCTTCGCGAGCTCTTATACCCGCGTTTTATTGATGGAAAACCCAAATTCACGATTTACTTTTTCTATCTGTTGCTCTCTCCCACTTTCCCAATAATATCTCTCCGTGACTATATCTCGTTTAATACCGTCTTTTTTCAAACGTAACTTTCTGTGTTCATTTTAGGAACTGAACGGCAATTTCCACTCGCTTGTCTTGTTTTGCTGTTAATTAAATCATCGTGCCCCGCATTTCTCTCTTTCGGATTTTTATTGTTTTAAATAATTGTGGTATAATTCAGTGTTGTTAACAAGCCTTATCTAACTCGTTTTAAACACCATTTATCCTTGAGTAATCTTTTTTTGTACTTTCGTACCTGAGAGAAACGCTACAATATGAGATTATTTTCCTTGTTATTCAAAAAACTGAAACGCATCCGTTTACAATTTTTCGACGATATAGAAAAACTGAAGAAACATCATATTAGGGTGTAAATTTTAATATTCATTTTCTGGGTTATAATAGGAGGTTAGGGGGCATTTCTCAAACCGCACAGAACGGAAAATACAGTAAAAAGTCATCACATTTAAAAATTAATTTTCAATCCTCTCAATTAAGTTATATTTTGATTTTCAAGGGTTAAGTTTATTGAAAGTCTTCAATGAAATTTTCTTGTGATGAACTTTTCGAGTGTAGGTTATTGTAAACACCTATCCAATATTTCATTCTCAAGCGCGCACCCACAAAAAATTTTTAGGTACCACAATATATTTGAGTCAAATTGGCTCGTAGTTCAGTGATGGACGGATTAATTTTTTATATATATTAACGATACTTTGTAACCAAAGTGGCTTCTCTCTCCCAAAACAGATCTTTTACTTTAGTTATCCAATAAATAAATCTGAGAAACGTTTTCTGTGAAATGAAATCATTACAAAAAGTATTGACTAAAAATCTTTTATAGGGAATTGAGTAACAATATAAACAATATACTGACTATGGATTCGTTATTGTTTTGACGAGACTTTGAAGTTTAGTTTAAAACCTATGTTTTGACTATATAAAATAGTATGCTGTGTTATTATTAATATGTCTTCTCTCCGTATATAATAAAATGCTCAGCTTTACTTTGATGTGATCACCTCTCACCGGTATATCATCAGAATACAAAATACAATCTTTTCTGTGCTTGTTGTTATACAATCGTTTGGGGTTCTAGAATTTCGGATGAGATATCTATTATTAATATTTCTTACCTTATATTTTTGATTCTCCTCTTTAATGCTTTTAGGTAGATTCAATAATATGAATCTAGACATTAACCCACCTCCTGCTCACAAATATATCAACAAACTTCGCTTTGATGTATATTCCTTGTTATTCAAATTCCTGAGTTTTATTAAATTTATATTCTGGCCTGGGTCGTACAAGGACTTTCCAACGCAAACAAAACTCAAAATTAATAATCAATGAAATCTAAGCCAGATATCCGGATAGACGCCTTAACATTTCTTAGTACTAGTAAATTCGTCTTACAGCGCAAATCCAGAACTCACACAAATAATTTATGAGATATATCTACAAGTAAGGAGATAGTAATGAAAGATATTAGTCTGAGAATGTTACATTTGAAAAAATATTTAGCGTCATCTCAAGGAGATGGATAGAAATAGATTTTTCATATAATTTATTATTGAAAAAAAAACATAATAAACAAAACTAATATTTAAAATTTTTTAGGTTTTTTTTTTGTTTATGTGAACCCCGTATGCGTATCGCCTTGGCGGTTACACGATAAGTTATTATGAAAGGTTCCATTAATTTTTTGATCGCTGATACTCGAGGACACCACGCATAAAACTTATGATATTTGTGTTATTTTAATAATTCTTCTTTGCTTTATATATATATACCTAACTTAAAAATTGTTTATATTATCTAAACATTGCAATATTGTTAATTTTTTTATGTTAATATATCTGCTGATAAACAAACGATTAAAAACTAAAAAATGTAATCTGAGTTTTGGCGCCAATCTAACTTATTAATATAATTGTTCCTGAAAACGCTTAATGTGTTATTATTATTGTTTTTCTATAATATTATATAACGTTATATAAACATCATTTCTCCGGATAAGTGTGCTATGTTTTAGTGGTTACTTTATTAGTCAAATTCGCCATAGTCAAATTCATCGTAAGTTAAATTTAATTTCTTAGTAACATTTTAATCTTATCATAATTATAATATTTTTCCCTCACTACTCATCCGAATCGTTTTAATTCGTTTGATTGTGATAACGGCTTTTCTTACTCACCCTTCGCTTTTTAATTTCTTGATTATTCTAATGTTTCATAAGACAATTTATTACTAAATTTTGCTTCTTCCTAACTTTCCTCTCTCCTTTGATGGTCTCTTTGAAGAATTCTTGTATTAATCGTGTTAAATTCCTTCTTTTGCACTCGTTATCCAATACCTTTATTTAATTTTTATTCTGATAAATATATAATTCTATGCTCTTTTTGAGGAAAAGATCATATTTCTAGACCCTTGATATGTCCTTTTCATAGTCTTCGTATTTGTACTTTTTTCATTCGTTCTACATCATAAGAATGTTCGAATCAGAAATCTGTCAACCAAAAATTTGCTTTTATCATTATAATATTATTTCTATATATATAATAATAATGAAAGGTTCAAATAACATTTCAATTAGTATTCAGCTTAACTCTAAAATAGACCCATTCCTACCACTAGACTAGGTTTATCAAAGTCTTAGTTTTAGCTTCTTCCAATTGATCTGGACAAGCTATGTAAATTTTCTAGAATTTATTTAAAAAACAGCATTCCAAGCAATGTGTGGGCTTCTATTTACTAAATTTGAGCTGACATCTTGCATTTTTAAACTAAATCGTTCACATCAAACTCTAGTTTTTTTCTTACTGATTTTCCAGAGGCTCAAGTGCAATAGTTATCACTTAATTTAATAATCTATTTTCAAATTCATTTCTCGCTTTCTTCTTATTCTCGTGTAAAGATTTATGTATGATTTCCAAGTCCGCTTCTGATTCAAATTCCAGTCTATTATTTTCGTTAGTTTTCAATCCTAAATTCAAACACTGTTTTAAATTTCTATAGAGATGATAATAGAATATAATCTTTCTTTAGTATTATTCAAGGTGCAACCCTCATTTGTGGAAACTTTGTATTCTGAACTTTATTATTTCTTCTTGACTGCTGTGAAGGGATTAATCGTTATGAATAATCATGAATGAGTAAGTTCTGATAGGATCATTCTAAATCATACTTTCTCAATTGGAATCTCAGGTATCTCGTTGTTTTCGATTCATCCGCGTGATGAATCCAAAAAACTGCTTATCATAGAATTCTGTTGTGAATGTTTTTTTATCCCATTCTCGACCAAAACTTTAAACCTAGTCGGTAAATACTGAGATCTGGCACTTTCGCCATCACATACAATTATAGCATTCTAAAGTAAGTGGATGCCTTGATAACTACTGCGGCTTCTCATCCTCCCTTTTATCATCACACTTTTCTTGATAGATGTTAATAGGATTAAATGCAAAAATTAAGCCACCTTTCGCTATAATCTTATTGTGTATTAGTACTGATCGCTACACTAACTAAAATCCCCTGTTTCTTATCATTAGATTACAACATATTCCGGATCTTTTAATAAATCTTCAGTTACTTTCGTTTTCTTTAATAAAGGATCCCAAATGTTAACCCTGGAAGATTCAATGAGATGGTAAATAAACGGGCTCCAGAGAATCAATTTGTAAGTATCATTAAACATAGTTGTTCTAAATAATTTTCAAAACTACATCAGTTAATAATAACGAGTTAGATTTGTAAGCATACTACCAACACATAATGTAATCTATATACATTGTTTAACATATTAAACTCATAATGTTGCATTGTCCAGATCAGTCAGCGCATTTTGATAGTCCTGTTTTGTTATATTCTTTCATTATACAATAATATTATTAAAAGATTTCTTTTTATAAGAGTCCAATATTTGTCATGATTAATTTGCTATTCATCCAATCTCACTCCTCATCGGATAACCCCGATTCCTTTACGTTTCCTAAGTAGACAATAGACTGATTCATCTTATATCACTATTGGATAAAATTCTTTAAAATTTTATTTATCTAAATTTGATTGCCAGTTTTAGCAGGGGACGATAATAAGACAATATAAATCTCAAAACTATCGAGAGAAATTTTACACCCTCCATGTTGTTGAGAGATTGTCCTTCTATCAACTTAGATATACTGACCTGACCGACTTATGATAGGTTTTTCATCCGTTTAAGGAATGCTTTTTAAATACACCATCGGTATACGTCCAATTTCTAACGAATAAGATGAGCATTCGAGATTTAGATAAGGTGTGTGCATTATTGATTAGCGTTAATATCTAAGTTTAGGATTTTCTAAATTTTGTAAAAGTTACATACTTCTTATTCGAGCGGTGTCTCTCTAATTATTCCTCCGTTAAAGATTATTGGTCTCTTACTTAAGTGTATACGTATTTCTGGATATTCTCTTTTACATTAAAACATAAACAACGAATTTAGCAATTTTCGTGATTTGAATTTTTTTCTTCTGGAGTTATACATTCATCTGGTTTGGTTTATTCTCCAATAATTCATAAAATTCTTGATTTGATTATACTGAAAACATTAAAATAATTTCTTTTAACCGTAAGAATTATATTGATAGTAAAAAATGGCCTTCTAAATTTTTAGTTTTGAATCACTGATGATGGAATCAATTTCGTCTGCACTACTAATTCAAAACTGTTTGGTATATGTTTTATATTCATTTTCAGAATTAATGATAAATAAATAAGAGCTTCTTTAGGATTCTGGAGTATGACTCGTTTTTTATATTTTTATATTCAGCTTTCAGAAATCGTAATGCATATATATAACAAATGGATGTACTGAATTGTTATAAAATACAGTTGTGAGGGCAATTGAGACATTTGACCTGTCTAGTTTAATTCCATCTTACCGCGTTTATGAATACTTACATTCTGGTAGTGAATGTATCTAAAAATTCTTATTTATAAAAAAACAAATGCAAACAGAATCAGGACGGATGAGATAAGTTTTCTCTTTATAGTTTTTTGGATCTATATATGAAAAAACACTTCAAAATCTGAAATGAATTAAGACACATTAAAAGATTACTCAAAACTATTTTATTTTAAAAGTAAATCAACATTATTGGCATTCTCAAATAAAACTACAATAATGTAGTGTTTAAATTGCAGAGCTCAATTAACCAAAATTTTATTTAATTACCGTAACTTTTTAACCTAAAAAACTCGTAAATGAATATAAATATCACAAATTTAATTATCACATAATATAATAGTTGCACAGATATGAGTAACGCACTTTCGAACCTACTTTTTAAACTTTTGTTTATGCAATAAGCTATGAATGCCGGCGGAACCTGAGTTGCCACCTACTACAATAATAGTATTGTTAATTTATAAAAGATTATTATTGAAGCTTCACGCATAATAAAACGATAAAACTTATTTATTAATATTTTTGCTGAAATCAATAATCTTCGATGGACGAACATTATTTTCGTCGCATAAAGTTTGACAAAATAAAATGATAGAAAAGACAAAATATTACTGGGAGATAACGTGCAATAAAATAAAGCAATTCAGAAAGTCTTTAATTGAAGCTTATAATACACGTGCTTAGTACAGGTAAAAAGATTAATCGTTTATGTTAAGAATTACTAATATATATATATATATATGAATAATTTATTAGTATATAATTGTATATTAATATATATGATATATTAATATTAATTATAATAATATGATATATTAACTGATATATAATTTAAATATGTATTATATTGGTAGATTATATATATATATAGTACCTATATATAGTTAGTGATTTCACTTTAGTAAATTATATGCTACCCTATACTATATAGTATAATATAATAATATATATATATATATACTATAATTATATATATATATATATGAGTATTTGTATTATATATATGATATATATATATATATATATATATAGTCATATACGGTATATATATTATATATTCATCAATATGGTATATATATATATATATAGTATAGCCAATTATATATATAGTATATATATCCTATATCCACTATTTCATATAATTGTCACCAATAAAAATTCTATATAGACCTACATATACACCTTATAAAGATTATCATCTATCATCTACTGGAAGTGGCTTATTTATATTCTAATAATATAATACTTATATATATATATATATATATATATAGAATATATATATAATATATATATATATATATATATATATATATATATATAAAATTGATATTTTTTATTAAAACTTTCTAATCTATATATATATTTTATATATATAATACCTAGTATTATTATATCTATTTACATATTGAAATTATATATATATAATATATATATATATATATATATATATATATATATATAGATTATACATAATTAGGTAATGTTATATACTCAAATATTTAATTTTATATATATAATAAGAAATATTGTATATTATAGAGTTTGAAAACGAAATATATATTAATAATTATAAGCTCTATATATATATAGATAGTTTATATGCATTATATTGTTTTATAGTCAAAACCAATATAATTATATCAAAAATTCGTATAAAAAAAATTATACTGTACTCAACCAAACGTACAGTTGATAAATTTTCCTTTATAAATTCTTATAATATATATATATATATATAGTTACTATATATATATATAAAGTATATACTATATATATAGTTATTGTATATATATATATATATAATATATATATATATCTATATTATATATATATAATATATATATATATATATTATTATATATAAAATATATTATATATATATATATATTCTTCTTTATTATAATATATATCGATATAATTAATATTACAACAGATAATTCTAAATAAGGATAAAATTCTTTAATACGTTTGGATGAGATATATATATAGTGTATTTTAATTTACCACTGAATATTTGCGATATAAGTATATTTGAATATATACAAAATAACGAATGCTAAAAATCATATATATTATATATATATTATATATACCTAAATGCGTTTTATATATATTAAGGTACTACTATTATACTATATATATATATATATAGAATTATATATATATATATTTATAATATAAACACATATAAGTAATATAATATATATATTACCAGAAGCTGGGCGCGGCTATAATTTTTCGAGGTCCGTCATCGGCTATTCGGCTTTGCCACCTAACTAGTGCGTCGTCGGCTATCCGACTGCATTTTTGAAAACCTCAGTGCGGCATTAACTATGCGGCTATTCGGCTATCCTACGGCGATACCGTTAAATTACAAAGTAAACTTTTGCGCGATAACGAAAGCATGCCTTTACATTTTAAACCTTTTATAAGATAGTAAAACAGATTTATTTAATTTTTTTATTAAATGTTAACTACATAAATAGTTAAATACTTTCATAGCTATAGGTCCTCTTCCTCCTCCATGTCCTCCTGGCTAATCACTTCCTGCAGGAGGTCCATATTTCCTTTGAGGAAAAGAAGGTCCTCAAACCTTTCCTCCTTCAAGGACGATCTCTTGGCCCTGAGGATGTCCCCACCCGCGCTGAAGCACCTCTCCACAGCTGCTGAACTAGGAATGGGGGTATTATATTTTATAAATAGATCTATCCATATCTCCCTATGCTGGTTGGGGAAACAGGAACAGCTCGGATCTTCTTGAGAGGGCACCCACTCCTCCATGGACTTTCGTATGACGATTTCCACATCCTGTTGCTGGCTTGCTCTGCGTACCAATACTCTAGAAAACAATTTACTGAATAGGAGTGCGTCTGAATTGTGGGGTTCTTTTTCTGTTGGCTGGCCAAGCTGACGCTGCTGCTGTTTCTCAGTGGGTTTGATGGAGTCCCCTATCTTCCGGGTAATCCTGTCCCCGATCTCCTCCACCATGTCAGGTGCAATGCTTTCTAGGGCCTTAAGGGTGAAGGAGGGGTGAAGGGCAGTGGCCATAAGGAGATCCCTATTCTGAAAGAGGTGGCCAAACCTCTTTTCATAGCCACTGAGGAGGGCCTGTACTAGTGGCCTTGCATACACAAGATGAATATTTTCACTCTTCTCCTCAAGGCTGGTCTTCATCAACCAAAGTTGGGGTAGGAGGGTGCCCATGTATGCCCTTTTCTCCCCCTGAAGCATATCAAGACACTGCGCCACAGGCTGCATGACCAATGTGTACTCGTTCATGACCTGAAAGAGTGAAAATTAATATATTGCTTAGTTACGTAAGCATAATTGATTATTAATAAAAATACGGGAGCACGAGAGCGAGGTATCTGTATGGAATAGGGCGAATAGATCAAGAGTGAGGGTTGTACAGATGGACAATCTGAGGGCGTTCTTGGCAGTTAGGAGATTGGATAAGATGAGGAACGAGTTTATCATGGAAGCGTGTCTTGCGGGTAAGGGAAAAGACTGCCAAATTTGATGAGGATTTTGTAAGATGGTTTGGACATGTGGAGAAGGTGGAGAACACCATATTGGTTAAGAAAGTGTATAAGAGCACATGTGAGAGTGTTTTGCCTGTCGGACGACCGGAAAAAAAGGTGGATATATTCAGTTAGAGATTGTTTACGAAGTAGCGATATGAGTGTTGGGCAAGCAAGAGCGATGGTACAGGTACAGAACAGGGATTAATGGAGGGGGTTTGGGTTTGTGAGGAGATTTATAATTTAATAAATTTATTAAATTATAAATAAAAATATTAAAAGAGCAATTGCTACTTTAAAAATACTTTATATTTACCTCGACGTCTACCTCTGTGAGAGGGGAACCTCCCTTGGGCTGCTTGATGAGGATGGTGTTTATGGCATCCATTTGGTTTTCGACCCTTAAAACCTCCAGAAGGACCATCACACTATCATATAGGGAGTTCCATCTGCAGAAATAAATATAACTTTATATAAAATATCAAAAACTTATAAAATGAACTTGTCTATAATTAATCGGCAACAATTTCTTACGCTAAATTTCTTTTTTTAATAGTAACTACTACTACCTTGTCACCACAGGAGTCTTCAGTTTTCTTTTGGCGACAATCTTGATCTGGTTGGCCACCACTGGGGCCCTGTTCTGAAGGTTCCACAGGGCCTGGATCTTAGCTATGGTCCTCCTCCACTGTGAGCCCCCCTTGCTCCAGCCCTGTATATCACTCACATCTGTTGTCGCCAACAGATTGAGTGTGTGAGCACTGAAACAATAAGATATTTAATTCAAGAAATTCAAAGATTATTAGTTAAATCTTAAATGACAAATCTTTATTTGTTAATACTTATTACTTAATAATATTATTAATATATATTAGTAGCATTTAGCACTAGTTTTCGCGAATTCTAAGTACCTGCAGCGGTGTTGAGGCGGCAGACTTGGGTTGTCACCCTCAGCCCTCAGGAGCTCCTGGAGATCCACAATCTCCAAGTCAGGATAATCAGGGTCCATAGGAAGGTTCTCCTGGTCCTGGTTGGACTCACCAAAGGCGTTGAAGGCTGCCACGTAGTTGGTGCCATTGTCCGTAGTGGTGGCCTTCACCTTACCGTGGATGCTAAACTCATGATGAATCTCTGTGATTAGTTTCCCCAGTAACTGGTGAGTTTGCCTTTCCTAAAGACAATAATTTTATTGTTTTAGTCTGTAAATTAAATAATATTTACACCTCATATGTTCTTATGGTTATGAGACTAAGGTATAAAATGACAAAATTTAACTTTTTAATTTTCTTACCTTCACCTCCCTGACCGCCAAAGTTGCATGGCACCTTTTGAGGTTGACCCTGTCAATCCAGTGGACTGTCATTCCCAAGAAGGACCTATTGTGGGCGGTCCAACTGTCGGCTGTAGTGGCCACCCACTTCTGGTGGAAGAGGTTGTTTATCAGTCGAGTCTTCCCCTTTTGCATCAGCTTTTCAATATCCCTGCTCAAAGTCCTCCTTGAGGTGGGATGAAACTCGGGATTAATGAGGTAAAACATCTCCTTCGTGTAAGGATCATCAGCTAAATCCAGTGGCATCATTGAATGAATGAACCACCTAATGATGAAAAAGTAATTAAGTTAATAAATCAATATATTTTAAATTTTTAATAAAAATATTTTTAAAACGTGAAGACGCTAAGTCGCTCATATACCTATTTAAAAAAAATTGAGTTCAATTAAAATAACTAATATTATGTTTCTGAATTTTTTCACCTGGTGTAACCTTGTCTTGCTCTCTGCTGGCTGAACTTTGACCTGAAGCTCTCATCCAGAGACATCTGACGCTTGCGAGACTCACTCTCCCTTGAACTGGAGCGACCGCGCTTGCTAAGCCCTTCAATGGCTGCAGAGAGGTGAGGGAGAAGGTCATTGTGCATCTGGTATATAAAAATAATACAAACTTTAATTACAAATTTTTTAATTTTCTTTGATAACATTTGTATAAAGTATCAAGACTTTATACAAGAGTGTTTAAATCTTGATAACTAATTAACTAGCAACACCAGTTAGTTGTTGTGATCTTATCTAAATTATTTAATTAATAATTATTTAAACTTACATGCTTGTAATGCTGCTTGAGGTGGGACCTTGTCTGGGTGCTGTAGGAAAGCCCCTTCTTCCCTTTGCAGGCAGGATGTTTACACTTGGCAACACCAGTGTGAATCTTCCTAAGAGACACCCCATCAACTTTCTCATCAGTCCTCAAAAATTTTTCAAAGATGAAGAAACTGAAATAAATAGAAGTTTTTAATTTTTTTGAATTTGACTATTGTAATTTCATATTTAAATGTTCAATCATGAAAAAATTCAAAAAAAGTTAATTTACTAGATTTTATTTAAAGATTTAATTTGGTTACTTTATAGTCTTTACTCTTTACTATGCTCTTTAGTCTTTAGTCTTTAGTCTTTACTATAGCATGGAGGCGAGTTTCTTACCTCTCAAGAGTGAGCAAATAGCTTTTCAACTCTTTGACGGCATCCTCGTTGCCCTCTTGGCCTTGGTTTCCAGGATCCCTCGTCTCCTCACAATCAAGGGTTACAGTGACAGGATCAGTAAGAGATCTTTGGCTGTCCATGTCACAGCTCTCATTTAAAATGGGAGAGCTGCTCCTTAAGCTACTACTGGCAGCGGCTGAACTGTCTCCAGAAACACCTCTGGTCCTAGTCACAAACTTATCCATGTATTTAATTATTTTACTAAACTTATGACAGACTTTATTACAAAAAAATTCAATTTAAATTTTCAGTGAGTTATGACTGTGTTAGAGCAAAC
>JABUQX010094316.1:25000-42185 GCA_015478945.1 Trachelipus rathkii
GTTGCAAATACTTGCAAGATGAAAGCACAGTTAGTTAGGAAAAATAATAATAGGAATCCGAGTCCTCAAAAATCTACTATTTTAAACTCCCCCGGTTCACCAAAATTTTTATCAACACCATAAATAATTAGATATAAACACTTAAGAAATAAATAAACAGGAAGAAGCCAAATGGTCCTATTGAGACTGTTCCTGTCAACAAAATAAAACCAATTGCGAAATACTCATCGCAAACCCAACAAAAGCACCCTAGGGCTTGAGCTTACTTAGAGTTTGGGAATAGTATACACAAGTCACCACTAAATAAAAAAACTATAGCTTATAAGTACCTGTAGCACACACTATAGCTCTCATTAAGTTGCTAATAATGTCAAAACATTCAGTTTAATCACTTAATAACTACTGTAGACTAAAACATCGCCAATTGAGTATGGCTTAGTCAAATATAATTAATACAATAACACCACAAACATAACATATAGCCTATCCAAGTCCTTATCTTAAAAAGTGCCGAGATCGGTAGTCAATCTTAATCAACCTCAACTGTGGCAATCATTCAAATTTTAACCAACACTATTTACTGAATGAAGTTTCTTATATCAAAGGATGGCATTCCTTCCTCTTATTTTCTTACCGCCACGGGTCTCACCGTCCGTGTCCACTATGAAGAATCCGTATATCAAAGATGTAAATATTTGGTAGACTTGTATCATTCCTCTCTAAGAAATCTCCTTCTTGCAGAAGACATTCCTAAAATTATATTGCCGTCCATAAACTCTCTTAAGTGACTAGAGAAAGAAAGAGGATCCAGTAATGTTCTTTTATACCCAGTATAGAGCAAGAGTATTAAAAGTGAGAATGAAAGTAAATAGGTAATAAGAGACCACTTACATTACCCAAAAACAACAATTTAATAACAGACTGATGGACAAAACATTTTTCAAAGAAGAAAAATGTTAGCCACTTAACAGTAATAACCTAACGTAAAATAAGTTAGAATAACATAACGTAAAGTAACCTAATAACAAAACATATAACCTAACCTAATAACAGAACGTAACCTATAAGTAACCTAATATTATAATATTTCGGACTATCGAATTTTTTAGAACATTCTCCCATCTTTAATATATGTATATAATATGTAATGGAGGAGTGGCATTTACAGTCAATAAAAAGTTATATGACAGGTAAGTGAATTGTCGAATAATAAAAGAATATTATATATAGTATATATCATTGTAGTAATATATAGATCGATATTTATACTTATATAAGTATAACCTATAATATAGCTACATAGATTAATAATTAATTATTATATGTTATTGTATAAATAGATATATATAATATATTATAATATAGTAATCGGGGCTAGTATATTTATAAATCATCTATATAAATATATATTAAAGTTACAGTAATTTAAATATAACACAAATTATTAGGTATATATATATATAAGATAATATTATATACTATTAAGAAATATATAAAAGGTTAAGCAAGTATAATATATCTACATAGGTAACAATATAAGGTCTTATATTATATATAAACATATATAATAATAATAAATATTATATATAATAAATAAATAGTAATAGTATAATTATCATAAGCATAAATATAGTATTAGAACCGATCACTGTTAACCGCGTTCTTTCAAAATTTCCTTGTCAAATTATCAATTATTTTGGGAGGGGAAATTTAAACCATATAGAATAGAAATCAAGCCCGTTACTAAGTTGGGGGAATTATACCTAATAAAAAAAAAAAAACAACATTTAATTGATGTAGGAACTCACCAGAGTCAAATAATTATTTTCTATATACAATCTATTTTTTAATAGATTAGATAGTATAAAATAATATATTTAAAAACACCTCGACCTTATTATAGAGTATATATAAATAAATTATACTAATAGATATATATAATATATACTTACTAATTACTAGTTATTAATGTATGAATAGTATAAGGCTATATACCAACGGTCTATATAGATATATTACAAATAAGTAATATAAGTACCTTATAATATTTTAGTCGCAAACCACCTATACTCACCCTATTATATATAATATATATATATAATATAGTTTTATAGTGATATATGCACTATTATCACCTATTCGGACTATATATATATAATATAGGGCTATATATTATTATATAATACTTGCTTATACTAACGAAACTTGTGTTGAAATATTATAAGAACTATATTTCTTTTTAGAAAATAACTAATCACTAAATATATATATGAAATATAGAGATATATAATATATAGAGTTCATAGACCATTAAGACCTACTTACTATTTATATATTAATATAGGAGTAACAATAAATATATCCATACTCAAAAACCAAATGAGAGATCGCTACAGGGGGAAGAGAGAGTACATTGGGTGGAAATCTCTGGTAAATTATCTAATCTGGGAGAAAACGTAAAAAAAAAAAAAATCTGCGAATAGTAAACTAACAATAGCTAGCAGGGAGAGACTAAGGAATAATCATTTTGGAGAACCATGGTAAATCTTTTAATGGTTAGGCCACAAATGTAAGATAAGAAAAATAATAAAATAAAAAATTAAAAATAAAAATTGGCTATCTTTTTGGGGGGGCGGTGAGCGTGAAACAACTCAACATACGATCATATATATTAAATATATATAGGTATAACTTATATATTTAGAGTATATATTATATACCCAAGGGTAAAAAAAAAAAATTAAGTATTATATATATATATATTATATATATTGCCCAAACTCTATTTACTGTATTAATATATAACGGCTATAATACCTATAGTTCATATAGGAAAGAGTTAACACACACGCTCACGGCAATATGTGAGGGAGGGAGCCTCGAGCCGAAGCGAGGGCAACACAGGGACGCGACACGTTTTCCATAGGCACACTCCGAGAGAGGAGGGGCGGAGGGATACCTCCCCGTAAGACACACCCAACCAATAAAAAGCTCGGGTCTCCGGAGACCTCTCGAACCGGGCAGGAGGAGAGTAGTCCATACCCCTTGTAGTCCCCACCGGACAAGAACCCCGAGAGACCCCGACTATCTATGTGATCACGCGAACACACTCACACCCTGCCCCATCGGTGCCGGTATAGCCTTCAGGGATGCTCTTTAGGTTAAAAAAAATCCAAAACAAAATTACAAAGTCTATTTAAATTTTAACGAGTAACTATAAAATTCTCTAAATACGGCTTTCTACTCCATATCACTATAATTACCCAAGACATTTTTGTCTACTTTTTTACATTTTTTTTACCGCGGGATTCCTAAAAATAAGGTAGATACCCCTGCTCCTCTGTAACTTATTGTAGTTTGAGCTATGATTTATTATTTACATTTTTTTTTTTTTTTTTTCTCCTTTCTCTTAATTTTCATTTTCCGCACTTAAGAAAATATCTATGTGACATATCTCACAAACTCGAGTCTTATTATTATATTGCATTCTGGAGAAAAATTAGATAAAAAAATCTATTGTTTCCTGTTATTTAAAAATATCGTCAGGTTTCATCTACAAGTTAAGCTACGCCACGGTATGGCTAGTCTAACACTAGGCTAACTAACAACAGTCAATAAATTAATAATAAGTTTAAACCGCATTTATATATCAATTATTATAAATGGAAAATGTAAAAAAGGTGAAGCTAAAGCTCGTATTCTCCAAATACCTTTTTAAAGGAATGAATATCATTAGTCTTCTAATAAGTTCCTGTTAGAGAAGAAAGCTTGCACTTATTTCCCGGCCTTACCGAATAATTAGGAAATGCGAACTCTATGGAAAAAATGTAACAAATAAGACTGCGGCGTAGTAGTTCGTTGATTTTACTATTATTGAAATACTAATTCACAATGAAAATAAACTTATAAATTTATTTGCTTCACCAATATCGAGTAACTCCACATCACAACTTGGGAGTTGGAAGACGAAACATCCAACCATTGTACTATTTTTAATGGTTGTTTATTCCAAAACCTACTGGTGCTCACATGATAGAAACACTGATCAATATTTTTGGTAGAACACAATTCGGTCGACTTATGGCCCTGACAATTTCGTGCAAAACTGGATTAGCGCATTCTTATCGAGCGTTACCCGCACAAATGCAAAATGCGAAAAACTCCTTAAGATTTGAGAGCACTGTTGCTAGAGTTATAAAATTCGATGTGGATTTTAGAATAGAGAAATGCCGAATAAGAAGCTCTTTTTTTTGTTATTATAAATATAAAAATACATAATGTTTAGCAGCAAGAAGAATAATACAGTACTTCTAAACTACTAAAATAATTAAATTATAAGGCGGTTAATACAAATGTTCCCAAAGCATTTTTGAGCGTAGGTAAGTATGCCCTGGGGAAATGAAAGCCATATATATGAGTAGTATTATATAATTAATATATATATATATATATATAAAGTAATATAAATATAGTATATATGAGAATGGGGATGGAGTATCATAATAATATTAGTACAAAGACAAATATTTAGCGGATTTTTTCATAGAAAACGTAAAATTAAATTAAGGACTAATGACACACATTAATATAATTACTATAATTAATGATGTTAGGAATGGAGATATTGGGATATCAATTTCTGCTTGTTGTCTTATTAGACCTTAATCGAGAGAACTCCTAGTTTTAACCACTACATATTTAGACTATTACCAATAGACTATATATTTTGATTAAGAGTGTAAGTATATATACCACGTAGGTATTTATTTTTAAAGAGTATACTTTTATTATTGAATTTTTTGAGAATTTCTGAGTCATTCACAGTGTGTTAAAATATTTGACTATTATTATGCTTTTTTATTAACTATTAACTATTATTATTAATATTTAGGTATTTTAAATGTTAAATTCAATTATATCTGAAAAGGGCGTATTAATTGAAAGTATGTTCCTAGGTACAATTTTATATGTCCGTTAATATCTCGATATGATAATTTAAAGATTTATTTATAATATCATATTTTACCATATTTAGAGTGGTAAATATACAAATTTTATAGTCATTTTATTATTAACATTATACGGTTATAATAAATATTTATAGGATTAGTGAGAGTGTAATAATTTATAACACTTAGCATTTCAACACTAGTTTTGTTGTTTATTGTTATTTTTTATTTTTTGTCTGTTTGTTTTTTGTCTGTTTGTTTTGAGTGGATATTTGTATGTGGCATTTATAGCAAGAATTGCCGATTTGCAGCGCGCGGGAGCTATACTAATCAGACTTTTGAGCTAAAACAATCCGTGGCTTGAACTCTTATAACCTACATAGCATCGGGGGACAATCCACCTACCATAGAACCACACCATCTCTTATATTATCAACTAAATAAACTTAACAGGCATACTGCCTTCTGAGACTCAGATGGCTAGGAGGAAAACACATATATACATTTGGGCTGCGTCGATAACTCGCTTAAGGGCATAAAGTATCCAATTTACTACTAGAGGATGAATATATCCGTATATTCACATCTAAAAAGAGAAGAATAAGAGAAATAAATTCAGTGTACCTCTCGATAACCTACAAACATGACTTAACAGCACGGGATACGCTAGAAATCACCATTTTTAGAATATCGATACACTGGGTAGGAAAATGTCAATCGAGAATAACAAATAACAAAAAGTACTGAATTAGAATCTATAAAAATTGCCTTTTATCTTTTCCGGCGCTAGCGAGCAAGTTATGTCTGGGTGATCGACTATAACTGCTTATCACACTGTTATACCTCTAAATATTACATGATAATTCGACACAAGCGTCATTATTTTGAGGAATGACGAAGCTGACACGGACATCCAGGGGCGTGCGGAAGACTGCCATAACAAACCGTAGTGCGTAGTGCGGCACTGCGCAAGAGCGAGGGTCCTCCCTATTTGAGAGGAGGATTTCAATGTACAGCAACACCGACTGCGTTGCGATTCACACTCCATACAATTATCGATGTGAGTTATTAGGAGGTAGGAGAGAGAGAGGTTATAAAGCAATTACATCAATATGATCTTAGAGCAACTTAAGTAATAAATAGACCTACACACACATTCCGGATCGTTCCCAACCAATTCATGAAACCCACTTGAACCCTATGTTATCACCACTCGTCTACCTTATCCTCTCATTAAATACACCAACCATTTATTCAGCATAATAATAGGATAAATCTGTAACCACAACCTTATATCTCTTATAAGAATATCTTTTAACACTTAAGATAAATTCTAATTTGTTATGTTTTCATGTAGCACTTATATTGATAAGATAAGAAATATATAGGCCTTGCGTTAGTACTATTAATATATTATATATAATCTATATCAGTCAATTATACTATAATTTAGAGTAAAACATTGCTCTTTCGTACTATACATGATTTTGCAATACAACACAATTAAATGTAAACTCACGAGAACAAAGAGGTTGTGAAATACTTGTATAAATCAGAGTTTTCTAAAATCAGTAGGTAGACTTATTCCTTCTTCGACAACAAATCTTATCTCAACCTCATAAATCTCACGTTCTAGAATACCTTTTTACCGTGCATGTGTATCTCAATTTAGGTAGTGGCACCGAAAGATTCACCACATCAACTGGAAAAGAAGAAAAATGAGGCAGATCTAACTGTAATTACTAGTAAGTGATAGATAGATAGTTAAGAGTCTAACAATTCCTAATTTTAAGTTACATCCATCTATAATAGATTACATACTTAGAAGTACCACACCAAAAAGACCACTATATTTGCGTCTTCACGATCTCTTCTGTTCTCCAGCAACAAATAGTGAGTCACCGAGTGTGATATCTGCGCAGAACAGTATGTGGAGCTAGATAGAGAAAACGAAGCATATCAACTAATATCAGAAAGGAGATCTGCTCACTTATGGGCATTTCTTCTATGCCGGAAGTGGTATCCTACCTACTGAGACTACATAAAGAGTTTAACTTTTCTGAACACTATAACAGAAAACACCCTCCTACATTTTACACACGCCTCTCTATTCACTTTACAATAAGCACAATAATTCAAACACAGTTCTAAACAAACCACCAACCTGAAGTAAAAATAGCTTATGACTTCTTATATCTATATACATCAGACGCACTACTAGAAAATTGGATCTAGCTATGATCTTCTACTCTCTGAGATAACCTACATCCACACCATCTATGAACTCACACATCGACTCAATAATCTCCCCTTTATACAGAGTGCTTTCAATATTAACTTTAACACTCTATATATACTTCACTAACATTTCACGCCAATCGATGAGTCCGAATTCTGGCGAGCAAATTGATTTACAACAGCAACTCCTCCTCACTTGCTCTCCCAAACTTTCTTACGAAAGGTGTCCCTTCATAACCCATAACCTAATAGCCTATCCTTTGCACTGTAGATTGAATTCTGATCGGGTGCCTGGGCTCCTGAAAATCCCTCCCACCGCACATACTTGTCTAAGCGATCACAAGAGTAGGGAGGGTTGTGTTGCCCCTACTACGGATAGTGTCCACAACACCAGCTAATTCAACTCCCCACCCTGGTGGACATCATCTTCATCTATCATGAGCAGAGAGTGGCCTTCCTGTGCTCTCCCAACGCCCTCGTTCAAACCTATTTCTCTATGTCTCAATACTAGCGACTTCGCCTCAGTGTTGGAAGCAACGTTCATCTCGAAAGGATGTCCAATACACCAATATTCACGAGAGAGAAAAAAACACACGGATACACCCACACTGCCTCTCGAGACTCACCTCTTTGGCTAAGATCTATCAGGTTTTTGGAGCGTACCATCAATATCACTTCTTGCACCTTACTCCTGGGGTATGCTTAGTCTCTTTTAACTCAAGCATTTTTTTGAAACTCTTCTCCCCAACATCTCTATTACCTTATAGATTGATGATGAAACATCAGGAGTAATCACTTTTTTAACTCTCACCTTTCCCCTGACCAGCTATTAACAAAAGACAGTCACCTACGTCTATCTCCGGCGTTATCAGAGCAACGCGTCTACGGTGATTTTAATAACTTACACACCTTTATAAAAAAACCGAGTTGCTTATAGGGTGTTTACACGGGCTGCCCTTCCAGGTAACTATCTCGGGGAGATGGGCCTAAGGCGATATGAGGATGGTCGCATTTGGAGACATATTTCTCTTCTCGAGGAAATATTTGATACATGAGTAAGGCACTGGTTCCCTAACTCAGAGTTCCTACTAGGTACTCTGTACAGGAATGGATGACATCTTCTTCATGCAAGCCTTCACTCCTCACATTAGAGTGGTCTCTACCATATACCTTATCTATGGCTTGACACCTTATGTTCGTCTTCACTAAAGAGCCTATTCATTTCAACCGCTCAATCTCAGATACTCTCTGATTATTCATGAATATTCACGGGAGTGCTGAGGGACATATCTCTTCTAAATCCTTAATATCCTATGTCCACACTATGTGAGCTATTTCTTTCTCACGGTTGATGGCGTGTCCTTATATACTCTTGGCCAATTACATTCTCTCTTTCTCTCTTCCTCAATATTCATTAAATTCTCGCATCTTAACCGCAACTCTACTCTTCACAAACAATTCTACACCTAGACTTAAGTGTCTAAATCTCCATCACTTACCAATCCACACAATAAAATAGGGCCAACCCGATGACTCGACCCTTCATTCTTCAACTCATATCTCTTTCCAGAGTTCTCTACTTCTTCTCAGTAGCTACTCAATGAATACTAGAATTGCCCCCTCTGTCTTTTAATCATAACAAATACTAATATTCACAAAGATACCTTTTCTACTTCATTTCTGAGAGCAGAATCTCTGGATCCTATGAACCTCTTCTCACGGTGTGTCATGTTACAACGTGTCCCCGTCTGTAAAACCAACGCTTGGAATCGAAAACAATCCCATTTTTTCTTTTATTACAAACAGGGCTGCGACTTAATACAAAAAAATAATAATCAATCCTTCTCTTCTAACTCACTCAATGCTAACATCCCTCCTATACTCTATAACCTTACACTTATATAATCAGCACGATCTTTACGGTTCTCCCAATATCTATATTATCATCCGTTCGCATCCTGCTTCTCCAGAGAGACATATTTACACCAAAACATCCTCATGAGCTCTAAAAGCATATCTACTTTAAAATCATCAGCACAACATAATGATATCTCTTGAGGACAACACCGGGCGAACATAACATCACAACGGATTCCTCGCTAAGGGTGTTATAAAACAGCGGCCTTTCTCTTTCATGGTCAACTCCATTAAAGCCACTGTGAGGGAGTAATTACAAGCACTGACTCATTACGAAGACCAGCTGAGGATCTGGTACCTATTCTCTTCACAGTTACTTCCAACACCGATAAACATGACCATATCCCACTTCGAAACACTGAAATTTCTCTTTCTCACATTACAAAACGTCGAAGCCATACCCACATAGTATATAACCACATGAGTAATGGCCACACAATAACCACGATCCACTCTGTACCGCGATTCGCTAAACTAGCTACTTTCACTAAAAGGCTGGGTGGAGAGACCAGCACAAGAGAAAGTTACTCTCCTTGGAATCGCTACTCACTATTCTTGAGAGCATAGGCGTCGAGTTCATAAGGCAACAAGAGCTTATCAAACTGTGCCTGTCCTTATACTCAAATTAATATTACACATATTGCCCTCCTATCTTTGCGGCGGATGTTGGTGCTCTTATCTCTTTTCTATAGGTACCTAGCGGCAGGTGGCGGCTAAGTGCTCGAGGGCACTTTCCACCTCGCTAGGTGCCACCACCTTAAAGAACGACTCGTACACAAGGGGTTGCATTGGTGTCGCACATGAGTTTTGAATGTGCTAATTCAGCAACTCCAGACTAGTTCGCTGCGGTGCCTCCTTCTTGCCTGCCACCTCTCTCTGTTCTGTGGAATTTCTCTTCCATCTTCTGTGTTTCCTACTCAATTTAATCTCCTCACTTTAACCCTTTCACTGCGTCAGTGAGTCACCCTTTCACGCGTCAGCTGAGTCAGCGTGTGTACCGTTCATGAACGTGATAATCACGCACTTTTGCTATTATCTTCGGCTGTGTCAGCTTGTGTATTATTTTCGCTTCCTTGTCATATATAGTAATATACTATATATATATATATAGTATATATATATTATTTATATAACGATATATTATTATTGTATATATTAGTATAATATATATACTATCTATATATTATATATATATATACTAATATATATAATAAATATATTTAATAACTATACTTAATATTTAATATATAGGAGCAAAAAGTGGGTGGAATATCAATACAACTCCCGTCTAAAATTAACACTCTTGGGGAACTCCACTAATTTCTATAAAAATCTTACATCTAGCTATTGTTTAATAGGAAAACATAATCAATTTAAATATACTATTGAAAAATTATATTTACTTTTAGATTTCTATTCGGTAATATAAATTTAATTTTTAATCTACAAGCCAACGATATTGAGCACCTGATGATGTTTCAGAAAAGAAACGAAATTTGTGCTTAATGTAGAGATATAAATAGTCGGACTTTCCTTCAAATTATAACAAGATTCTATATAAACAGGCTTACTATAATATATATATGACTTATAATATAGAAAATTCTTTGTCAGTGGCTTTGTTTTATATAGTATATATATATACCTATATATTATATATTATAATAAATATATATAATTAATATAATAATATAATTTATATATATTATAATATTAATAATTAATAATAATAAGTTAAATATATAATTATATTATTAATATATATATATAATATTATTATATATATTATACATTAATATATATATGTATAGTATTATATTATATATTATATAATATATTATATATATATATATATATATAATATTATATATATTAGATATAAATATAATAATATATAATTATTAATTAATATATAATATTAATATTATTTAATATTATATATAATATATATATTATTATATATATAATTAATTATAATTTATATTATAATTATATATATATTTTATATTATTATATTAATATATTTAATATATTAATAATATATATATATATATTAATAATAATATAAAGTAACATATTTATTTACTCATTATTATTCCTATATTATTATATTAATATATATAATAATATTATATTTAATAATATATATACTTATTATATATAATATATATATATAATATATATATATATATATATATTTATAGATATAATTATATATATATATATTATATATCACTAGTCCAGCCAAGAATTATTTTTTTCGGGGGGTGAGGCTATGCATGACTTTCGCAATAAGCGCTTTATATCAATTACAAAATAGAGTTTATTAATGTATTTTAAGATAATTAAAAAATTTTTCATAAATTTTTAACAAACTATTTATTCACTTTATGATTTTGATAAAAATATTTGTTTATATATATTATATATATATATATATACTAATTATATCATATATATATATAATATATATATATATATATATCAATATTAATATAATATATATATATTATATTTATAATTAATATATATATATAATATAATACTATTTAATATAATATTATAAATATTAATGTTATATATTAATATATATATATAATATATATTAATATTTTATATATTAATATAGAGTGAGAGAGAGAGAGAGAGAGATAGAGAGAGAGAGAGAAGAGAGGACAGGATGAAAATCCTCTATGAAATGAGGAAAAGAGGAAATAAAAATGAATTGCAAGATAATAATATAGAAGAAATTTCGTGACACACATTGGGGGTGAGGTTGTAGAAGTGAGGTAGGAAAGAAAAGGAAATAGTATTGAGGAGTGTATCATCCCACCAAGTATAGAAAAGAAAGTTACATAGGATTGGTGAGATAAGGTGGGGATAACCAATGATATATAAATAGCAATATACACACAGGCTAATACATAGAATACTTTATGCCAATAGAAACTGTCAAAAAAACCAAGATTTAAGCTATTTATCGTGAATATCATAATAACTGCTGATTTGGGCTTAGATTACATTAACTAAACTATTATCAACTTTCGATATATGAATTAGATAGCGATAGGGGGCAGGCATTTATATTGCTCAAACTAAGTAGTTCTAGTATAAAATATTTATATTGCCATAAAAACGGTCAACAAGTCATAAATTGTTAAGAGTTATAAACGTAAAAACTATTTAGTAAAGGAAAACAAAAAGGTATCATTAGAGCTGAAACTTTACGTATATAGAAGAATACGATTTATGACGACACGTATATGTCTGGATTATATTATCAGTCATACTAAAGAACACATTACTCGTTTAAGCTATCAGATACAACGTTGACATATAGCACTCAAGCAGGAAAAGGAACAATTACTCAGTTAAAAACGCTAGTTATTATCTTAAACGTTTATTAAGACGTCCATCATATATAAGGCAGGGAAAGGTTAATTAAGCTTTCTCTTATTATATTTAATATGATACGTCTGTACTCATCTAGCGATAATTTTGTGTTATGCTTTAAATTTTTATTATATTTATTAACAACTACCTCCTTTGCACAGATTGGGGGTTAGGTGCGAAGCACGCGTTAGAGAGCGGATGGTGTAAATATAACCGTATAAAAATTAAAAAAAAAAATAAAAAAAAAATTATGTAGCTATATTATTTATTTTGTACTAATACAAATGAGGTTGAGATTTTTTAGTTATTTAATAATATAAAAATTTGACAAGCCCTAGAGTGTTTTGTGATTTGTTATCTAATTTGCCATGTGTGATCTGGTTAGATGTATCTCTGGACGATGGCCATCCGACAAGGAGAGTCCATTGACAGGCCTAACAATCAATGGATACCGTCTCTCTCTTCATCTCACTTACCGGATTACTCTCTCTCAACACATCTATCCGCAAATTACATTTTTCATACCCTTAATGGGCTATATTACAGGTTTTTAATTATCTGGGATTCGGGCGATCTCTTGTGGATACACAGCACGTACTGCATCTATAATCATTCAGTCTCCCGATCTCAGTATGCGTTCACACGTTCTCACGATATAATTCCCTCTCTTCTCTTTTTCTATCCAACTTAGTCTCTCCAAGCGTTCGATCTGGCATTTCTTGTTTCTTTTTTTTCACGTTCTACATCTGCCACACGTTGACGCGCGCCAGCATCCTCTATCTACATCCTCCACTTCTCTCCTCTCTAATTTATGCTTATCCCTGCTCTGACGTAGTCGGTCTAGGAAGGGTTCGTCTTTATGAAATTGAGGATCTCGCTTCTTTTCCATATCATTGTACACTTAATAGTGCATCACTCTTCCACCTTTCTGGTAAATCATTATCTATCATATACTTGACTCATCACTTCATATGTTGGTGCTTTTCATGCGAGAAGATAATACTCTCATCCAGTCTCTACACGAAGAAATTAATTCATCAACACTAAACGGAATAAAAACTCGAGATCCGTATACACGATCGAGATCTGAGTGGCACATTAGCACAACCACGTTTCTGGAACTCGTATCTTTCCTTTGGAATGTATTCAATACCTAAGCTGGAATCGCAATATTTTAGCTTGTGTTAGATCAGGTTTTAACTCTGTGTCTGCATTTTGTCCATCTTTTCGAGAAGTTGAATAATGTCTTCACTAAGTTTATTGCCTACCTTCTCTATCTCCACTGTCCTCCCATCATCATTCTGTTATACTCTCTTGCGTTTTGACATAGCGTATATCTCTTGTATTCAAGAATTTCTTAAAACGTATAAATGTTATTCTTATAAAATTCCTAAACTTAACTCCCGCGAATTTGACATTACATCACATCGCACATTAGCCTTTCTACTGATAATCTCACCAGGCCTCTTCTTTATTTCTTTCATTGACGTCCATAGGATGGCTCAAGATCTCTTTCAAAAGGAAAAACGCTTCAATGCCGTTCAACACATCTTGGTGTCGCCACATTCATCTTCGACTCTCTCTCTCTTGAATCTTTTTATGTTACGATAAAATACTCTTATCTTTTATCTTCCCACAAGTTCTTGTGCGCTCGCGTACTCGATCCTCCGAAAAAACATAGCGGCATATTTCAGTCAGATGAATCTCCTATAGACTTTTAAACACTCACTGTGCTTATCCATCTCCAAGTGCTATCATGCAGTTTTGAGAATACTCGATTCTCTCTCGGCAATATACCTAGCATTGCCTCTCCTCCTCTGTCAATTCGCTCTCTCATCTGGAAGATGCGCTTCTCCCAATCAATCCTGGGTCTTCTCTTCTCTTAATTTTTCCGAGTTTTACACATACATTACACCGGAGTCTCCTCTCAAAATTGCTATTTGGCCAATGTCTTTCCCTCCAGATATCATATATGCCCGGAACAAATTGCCATAAATCAACATCCTTCTATTTCTCCTCTCTCCAAAGTTAGTAAAAGGAAAGTATCACCCTCCTTCCAACCTCGACACCAACACTCCGTACAATACACAAATAAAACTGCCTGTTTGGCCGAAATATCCTTCTTGTTTCATCAAAGCTAATACTCGGAATACAACAAATCTTTGTTTTCATTTAAGCTTCTTCCACTATTTTCCTTTGTATCTAGCTGTCACCCAAACACTGTACTTGACACAATTTGACATCGACTCGCATACATTGAGATTTTTGGATGACAGAATATAAGTCGCTTCATACAAACTCCGTTGTCATTCCTCTCCATTTGCTGCGATCACACCTATATGCACGCTTCTAAATATACTTTCGCTCTCTTTTCATCTGGTGTTATAATCTCAAACCGTACTGTCCCTCGAGCTCACTTGAGGTCGCCCCTTCATCCAAGATACACCTTGCTGGCCATCTAAATAATTCATAAACGTAAGTTTCAATTATGTGTACACTACTCTTTCTTCCTCTATTTTCCTTCACATTTTTCTTATGTTTGCCGCTGTCCAGTTGTCTTTGTCTACTGCTTCCGAATTTTTTTTATTTAATGATCTTCTCAATTATTACGTTCTTAGCTACTAACCTATATTATCATATTAACCTTCTAAAAATATATATATTAATATCATATATATTAACCTATAATTATATATAAATACATATTATATATATCCTCACTATCAATATAATACTATATACTCTACCGCCTGCGTCTTATATACACCGTATACTTCCTATATCATTCTATATATAATATATATCAATATTATATATAACTTCTCCTCTCACTCTATCATATATTCTCTGTAGCTCTTCTCTGTATCTCTCCTTCTACGCCATACATCACCATAATTACACTATATCACTCATACTCTACTATATATATATATACTAACCTAACCTACACCTACTATACTCCACACTCATACTATACACACCTCTAACACCCTCACCCTTGGACATATCTTCCCCGAACGAGGAAGAACACCACTCAGGCCGCAATCGTAATTTCATCCCCCTCTCACCTCGGTTATTCCTACAGCCGCCCTCCACGGTATACTCCGGATAGTCCAAAACTGAGCCCCGCGATCGATACTGCATCATCTGGACTCCTCGCATTGCAGGTAGTTCTTCCGGCCCCATCCCTATATCACTATATTTATATAGTATCTCTCATGTTCTTAAAATAAGATATCCTATTAATATTATAACTATAAATACTTCTATCTCATTATCTCTATATCTATCTATAGCTATATATATATACATCTATATACTAATACATTTATATATAAATAACCTATACTAATATTATATATTAACTAATTATATACTATAAGGGTGGGATGTTTAACCTACCACCATTTGTTAAAACCATTGGTTAACAACCATCAGTTAAACACATCAATAAAAAACCAATCGGTACAACATTAAAAAAACCATCGTCATAACCAATATCTTTAAAAAAGTATTTATTAATGGATTTCTTTAGCATGTTGATATGATATGGTTTTCCAATTTTTCAATCGAAGAGTTACTGAAAGGCAATAAAAAAAATTTTCTGCTGATTTATATTATTGTGAGAATGGATTATATATATATAGCTCTCTAATATTACAATATATATAATATACATCTCTAGTGTCTACATATCAATAACGTTATGTTTCATATAAAATCATACTATCAAATGATGATTAAATAACTAATGGTTATATACATTAGTATATATTATATATAAGTAATTCTAATTCTTATCATTAATATCTATATAAATGTGGAAGTTTATTATTACTATCCATCTCATCTCTCATCGTCAGACTCCTCTCCCCTCCTCTCCCCCCTCCGCCCGGCCTCATCACTCCTTCTCCTTCGTCGCCTCTTCGCCTCTCCGCCTCTCCGCCTCTCCGCCTCTCCGCCTCTCCACTCCCGTCTCCTCGTCGCGCTCTCTCTCCTCCTCTCCCTCCATTTCTCTCTGACCTCGCGTCAACTCCCCCATCCTATCCCTCGCCACTGGTCCTCCTCTCCCTCTCCAACCCACCCTCTCTCCGTCACTCCTTCCTCACACTCGTCTCCCTCTCTCTTCTCTACTAGTCATCTCTCCTCATCTCCCCCCCTCACCTCTCCTTTCCCCCCTCCACTCTCTCTCTCTCCTCTCCTCCTCCTTTTCTTCCTTCCTCTCTCCCTCTCTTCTCTCCTCTCTCTCTCATACTCTCTCATCCCCCCTTCCTTTCTACTCTATCTCACTCTCTCACCAAATACTCTCTCATCTCAAACTCCTCATGTCATCTCATTTCTTCTCTCTCCTGTCCTAAATACATCCCTCATCTCTCCTCTCTCCTCGCTCTTTCTCTCACTATCCTCGCTCTCGCACTCCTCATTCCCCTCTCCCCTCTCCCTCTCCGAGATAGAGAAGCTGTATTTAAATAACGCAGCATCGGTTAGCTTGTTTGCAGGGTTGCGTTACGGCGGCTGCAGTAACCGATTTGCACCTTTCTCCTAAAACTTTCTCTATTTTTGTCTTCACTCTCTTCATAATTCTTCATATGGTTTTTTTTTTCTTCTTCCGGCCAAGCCAGCTTTCCTCGATTTTGTTCATAGGGATAAAAGTGGCCAAATGGTCGGTAGTTGTAGTTTTTTGAATT
>JABUQX010094317.1:0-12500 GCA_015478945.1 Trachelipus rathkii
ATAATAATAATAATAATAATAATAATAATAATAATAATAATAATAATAATAATAATAATAATAATAATAATAAACTGTTACTATATAAAACTCGAACACTACAAATATTACACACTTCTGCTCACGTTCACGCATACTATCATCCTAACAAACATACAAATAAAACCTAATAATAATAATAATAATAATAATAATAATAATAATAATAATAATAATAATAATAATAATAATAATAATAATAATAGTAATAATAATAATAATAATAATAATAATAATAATAATAATAATAATAATTAACTTTCTACCCCTTGTGCACACGCTATTCTTTCCTGCACAATTTAACCCTACCACTCGTAATTTTACCTTCAATATAGATCTCAAACTCTACCTTAACTTTGCTTTCCATTTTTCCTCAAACCTCGTAATCCGGAGTACTAGTGACAAATGTCCACAAAATAACCAGATAACACTCTAATAACAGTCTCCTTTTTAAAACAAACTGGTACATATCCGACGGAACTTATCCTTTAAAAGGTAGTTAACCGATATATATCGAACGAACGATGTAATCGATTTTTTTCCGATTATTTCAAGGCAATAGTGCGTTAAGGTTGCCAATAAGTTTTTTTTTTTTTTAACGAAAGGAATACCCAAGATTAAGTCGCAAAGATGGAAAGAGTCAGGGTCTCTCGGCCTCAGTGGGGGACGACGGGGGGGACTTCGTCCCCCCTCTGTCCCTCCGTCGGCTCGAGCCCCTTAAAAAAGAATAAAAAAGAAAATTATAAAAAAATTAACATATAAAAATTAACATGATAAAATAAAGCAACATGTGGTAACAATTCCGCTCGTTCTATTGGAGTTTTAGCTAACACGTAACACTGCAGGGTTGCACGAGTAAGATGTCTACAAAATAACCTGATAACACTCTAATAACAGTCTCCTATTTAAAACAACCTGGTACAAATCCGGTAGTAACTTAATCACGAAAAATAGCATTATAACACTCCAATAATAATTTCTTAACTCAAACCTCGTGAAAATACCTCAAAATCTACCTTAAAATCTGCTATCAATTGACTATTCACATTTTCCATCTTAACTCCTCGATCATAATTTAAACATCACTTCCTACTTTTAGTTCAAAATATTCCAGTGTTAACCATTTTTAATACTTTAGCAACCTTAATATCAATGTTATTCCATTTCTCTCCTGATTTTAACAAACTTTATACAAAAATGACAGCAAGTTTCCTATTTAATTTTAACCTATATGAAATAATCAGTTTACTTACCCAGCTTAGGGGGTTTGATGACCTTAAATGTAGTTTTACGCAACCTTATTGCAAACTAGCTGTACAAACTCTTCAATAGATAACTGTAAATTCAATCACAGTTAGCTTCACTTATAACACAATTTTACTTTAAACTTGACAACCTGCGTGCGTGATTTCTCGAACGTGTTACACGCTCACCTTGATATAGCAAAATGAGTCTTTCCCAAATGCACCCACGCGCGCAACTCAAATTAGGTGGTTGATTTCTATCTGTCTACCATAATATATATATATATATATATATATATATATATATATATATATATATATAATATATATATATATATATATATATATATATATATATATATATATATATATATATATATGCTATATATATATAACTTCTTCTTCTTCTTGCTATATCTATATATATATATATAATATATATATATATATATATAATATTTTTATATATATATATATATATATATATATAATATATAACTATATATATATATATATATATATATATATATATATATATATATAACTCTTTCTTTCTTTGCTATATATATATATATGCTGCTGTGTTAATTAATTCTGCCTAACTATATATAACTGCTGCTGCTGATAATATATAATATATCAATAATAATAATATATATATATATAATATAATATATATATATATATATATCTTTATATAACATATAATAATAATATATATATATATATATATAATATAATAATATATATATATGTATATAATAATAATATGTAATAATAATATGTAGCAACAATAATATAATATATAACATAATATAACTCTATCAATATAATAATATAATGTAATAATATATAATAATATATATATTAATAACTTTATATATATAACCTTAATAATGTAGCTAACTGTATATGTAGCTAACTCTTCTATAATAATATGTAATATTAATATGTATAATAATATAATATAATAATAATATATAATATATATATAATATATGTATATAATAATAATAATAATATATGTATATCTTAATAATAATAATATGTAATATATATATGTATATGTATATGTATAAGCATAATAATAATATATATATATGTATATGTATAATATATATATATAATAATAATAATAATATAATATATATAATATATAATATAATAATATATATATATAATATATAATAATATATATATATAATAATAATAATATATATAATAATAATAATAATATATATATATATATATATATGTATATATATATATATATATGTATAATAATAGCATAACAATATATATAATATAATATAATATAATAATAACCAATAATAACCAATAATTTATATGTAATAATATATAACAATATATATATGTATAATATATCATAATATATAGATAATCTATAAAATGTGATATCGACAATCGCGCAACTCTGCTCATGCAGCCAGCAGTGTCACGTGTTAGCTAAAACTCATGAGAAACATGCAGAAAGTTTCTAAAAGTTGCTTTTTTTATCATGTTAATTTTTATGTAAATTTTTTTATTATTCTTATTACATATTTTTAAGGGGCTCAATCCGTCTTGATGGGTGAGGACGAAGTCACAAGTCGTGATCCCTGCAACTTTAAATCTTTGCTATTTACCCTTGGGTATTCCTTTACTGAAAAAAAAAACTGTTATTGGTAACCTTGTCGCACTATTGCCTTAAAATAATAAAAAAAATCGATTACATTATTCGTTCGATATATATCTGGAAACGTTTCTTTATAGAATTATTTATATATGAAACCCTTATCTAGAGTTATATATATATATATATATATATATATATATATATATATATATATATATATATATATATATATATATATATATATATATATATATATATATATATATATATATATATATATATATATAGTGATTGAAATAATTGTTTATATAGTGATTGAAATAATTAAGTGTTTGCATATTGATCAAAATAGTTGAGTTTAAATATAGAATATGTTTTGTTTAATAAACGACAAAGAAAATTTAATTGATGCTAAAACATTTATTGACTGTAATATATCGATTTTTTTTTAAACATAAAAACACGTTTGCAACCTTTAATATATATAATTGTTATTGTAATATAATGTATTTTATTATATTATAGCTTTTCTTATAAAATTAATGATAGTGTTGTAAATATCTTTAATCTTCTATTCATTTTAGATATTGACAACTAATTACGCGCTAAAATGACACGAATTGAGTTTGGTAGACTATTCCACAGGTCTCGAGTGTAATAAGACTTTTATATATATCATATTTATTGCAAAAAATTTATTTCTATATATATATATATGCTATATATGCTGCTGCTATATATATATATATATATATATATAATAATATATAATACACAAATTATGACTATTCCACAGGTCTCGAGTGTAATAAGACTTTTATATATATCATTTTTATTGCAAAAAATTTTATTTTGCTATTAAGCATTACAACGAAACTAAAGATATGTTAATGTAAAAATTTTAATAAATAATCTAAAATCCAATAATTAGGTTGTTTATTTTTAAACCTCTTCAAATGTTGGAGCTTTAGTCTCGAGTAGACAGCGCAATACAGGTCTTCCAAGGGTAACATAGGCCGCTTCAACAGCGAAACACCCTAACAACTAACTGTCTCCTTAAGTCTTTCAACGTAAAGCGAAGCAATCACGAAGGACTATCAAAAAACACCCATCAACAACTACCATTAAAGTGGAGGAACAAGAAGGAAAGATTACAACACCTAAAGGTGGCCCAATAGAACATCTTGCAGGAGGGCTCGACGATCTTAGTGTCAACATTGATAACAGTAACACGGTTTTGTTTATCGCTAAATTCCAAAGTTATTTAAGATGCAACCGAGAAAAAAATATTGTCTAAGCTTTGAGAGTAAATGTTTCATTTTGACACCATAAGTTATCGCCTTGGTTATACTAATTTTCTATATATATTTATATATATATATATATATATATATATATATATATATATAACTCTTCTTTCTCTAACTAACTATATATATATAACAATATATATATATATATATATATATATATATATATATATATAATATATATATATATATATATATATATATATATATATATATATATATATATATATATATATATATATATAATATATATATATATATGTATAAATAATAATATATATATATATATATATATATATATATATATATATGTATACATAATATATATATATATATATAATATATATATATATATATATATGTATATATATATATATATATCTCATATATAATATATATATATAATATATATATATATATTAATATAATAATATAATATATGTAATAATAATAATAATATATATATAATAATATGTATATATATATATTTCTCCCGATTAGCCATGGTCATGATGCTGTACGATTTGATGATTGTGATAATTTACCATGATGCTGTACGATTTGATGATTGTGGATAATTTACCTGACACGACTCTGTATTTAGTCAGTAGAGTAATTAGTAGTCTTATGAAGATTATGATTAAGATATAAATAGCACACTTGGTTGTTATGAACTTGATCCAGAATTCCTAAATTAGTCTGTTCAGATATTCTTTATTCGATGGTATTTTACTTTTAGAGATGGTTATTAAACTTTCGATTAACTTAAATCTTTTTTTTATTATTATTTATTTGTTTTTTTTTTCAAATTACAATATTATATTAAATGTTTTCTCATTTAACAGACTTTGCAAAGATGAAAGAATAAATAGTTTAATACATTTATTTTCAGGTTTATTATGCCTTTTCGTATATTTGCGAAAAATTTGCAAGTTCATATTTTTTTGCATCAGTTTTTAAACGGCTAAAATTTGAAGAATGCAAAATAAATAGAAAGTCTGAAGATGTAAAAGTTAGTTTTTTATTTAAACAAAGAAAGAATGACACTATTGAAGGAACTCCAATGATCCTGCCATGCAATCCAGGTGGTAAGTGAAATGTAACTTTGCAGCTGAATATATGATAGTTATGCTTCAGAGATAAAAATCAGCAATCCAATTTTCTTTCTCGTTGTTATCGTACTATGTCACCTAAATGTTGCCGCTCATCTTCTCATGCTAAAATATCTAATAATATCTGTTTGATTTATCCTATTAGCAGCTTTATAATCTTATATATATTTTTAATGGAGTATACGATTAAAATCGAAATTGATAAACTTAAACAATAAATTGATTCTTTCAACCTGTACGTAGTATTAACCAAAAGTACATCAATTATAGACAACGAACAATTACTTGTCAATCTTTTAGGTGTCATTACAGTACAATGATCAGTATCATTCAAGGGTAAATGTTATATCTACTTAATTAATTAAAAAAAAGGTTATTTTTAATTCTAGCGATTTTACCTGGTAATAGTTCGTTTGAAGGTAATGTTATCAGATATCGATTATTTTTTGCGATAATCGGAAGTTATCGGATATCGTTGTTACCCATGTGTTCAACTATAGTTTGTTCGAACACGTAAGAGGTACACTTGCTTCGGCTAAATTTACAAAAAATATTTTTTCAAAAATGAAATATGTTTATAATTACTTATATATATTAACTTAAATGTATTTAAAATAAAATTTATGAAAAATTAGATAAAATTCAAAAATTTTAATTGTGCTTCATTTGCATAAACTTAAAAAAAAAGTTTTTAATAATTACTTATAAATTTTAATTTTTTAACTAATCAAATACTATAGGGTAAATGCAAAGCAGGCTAGCGTACATGCATGGCATAAAGCTCGCTAAAGCGCTCGCTTCTAATACGCGCTGCGCGCGAGCGGTACCGTACGATTCTTTTAAGGCAACGCTCGGGTGCAGCGCGCATTAGAAGCGAGCGCTTCAGCGACCGGTCTGCCATGCATGTACGGCAGCTTGCTGTGCATTTATTCTATGGTATTTGATTAGTAAAAAATAAGAATTATATATATATATATATATATATATTATATATATATATATATATATATATATATATATATATATTATATATATATATATATATATATATATATATATATATATATATATATAAAACATTCTAGTTAAATAATATTTTATATTTATGTGTAAAATGTGTGCATAAATTACGACTTTGTTCTTTTAAAAAAAAAAGTAATATCGATTGCATGCATTTAAATACATTCTGTAATTCAAACGAAATGCCAACTCTAATAGAAGGCAATATTATAAAATCGATTATCTATTCTAAGATATCGATATTGATACATTACCCTAAAACGGACTATTACCTTTTACCTTGTTTAACACCTTTTAAAATTTAACTCTATAAATTTAATTTTGACTTATTTTAAGACATAAAGCTTTTTAGTTAGTTGTTTATTACAATATAGCTAATAATATCACAGATATCTTTAACAGCGTATACGGATTATCAGCAATATTTTAAAGTTCCTTATATGCGGAGAATAAGTGCTGACTTCTGCCCGCTAATGTCCTAATCGAACAATCATATTTATAATGTGAATGAAAAATTTTTATATCAAGAAATAAGTACCAAATGTTTAAACTAATCATCGATTTACTGATATGCATTTCAATCACTTTTTTAGTAGCCAAACCTGATCCAATTGGATTAAAAAAAAATTTTAAGTGTCATAATCTTTCAATGTTTCTGCAAATTTTTAAATTGTTTATAAAAGAGTATACACTTCAAATTAAAGCAGGATAAATTTTGGCAAACAGGTTTTCTTTTGAATAAATTGAGTCTAATTATAGCCTCTGTCGCTTTTTAATATACCTAGTTTTAATCCATATTACTATCTTTATATTCTATATATGGTTTCCATTGCCAAAAAATTATTATTATTATTATTATTATTATTATTATTATTATTATTATTATTATTATTATTATTATTATTATTATTATTATTATTATTATTGTGGTAGCTGGGTTGGCTGCCCACTGACACTTATCTTTTGTCAGGAATGCTAATGCATGCCTCGGAGAAGTTCGTGATTGCCGTAAGCGACCTTCTATCTTTCGGCGAAAATGTATGAATCGTATGGGTACATGGAATGTCAGAGGAATGAATGATGAAGAGAAGAGGAGAGAGGTGATGGATGTACTTAGAAAGGGTAAATTTTATTTGTTCGCTGTGACTGAAAAAAATGATGAAAGGAAACGGTGAAAATGATTGTGTGATGTGAAATGTGTATGTACTGGTGTGGAAAGGAATGGGAGGGGGGATTGAAGGTGTTACAATTCTGGAGTGACCTTTGGTACAGTGCTATGGTAGATTTTGTTGGTGTTTGTACTAGAAATCTAATGGTTAAATTTTTTTAAGTTTGAAAAGGTCAAGGCACGTTTGTTGTTACATATGGTTCATCTGAGGGTAATGTTGAAGCGAGTGCGATTTTCTGGGATAATCTGAAGAATGCTTTGGATGGGGTGAATAGGTGCTTCAGACTGATTATGTTTTGTGACCTGAATGGTTGGATAGGTGATCAAAAAAGGGATGGTATAACAGGTAACTTTGGGGTGTCAAGAGTAAATGAGAATGGTAGGAAGGTGATTGATATCTGTGATGAGAGAGATATTAAGTAATACTTTCTTTAAACAAGAGTATTCATAAGTACAGTATACTAGAGTTGGTGTTGGTAGAGATGGTATCGAAGTGAAAAGTATGATTGATTTTATGTTGGTGAAGAAGGAGATGTTGAAGTATGTGTTGGATATTAAGATCAGTGAGGGGGTTAGGAATGGGATTATCGGATCATTATGTTGTTTTAGGTGAAATTAAGTTAGTGGGGACTTATAGAGAAGAAGGTGACAAGGATGGGTGTGAGTAGAATTAAGAGTGAGAAGTTAAGTAAACAAAGTAATAAGAATAAGTATTTAAGAGCGCTTTCAAATAAAACAGTTGAATGTGAACAAGTTGAAAGTGAACATATTTGGAAGTAAATAAAGGAAGCTGTTGTTAGTAAGGAAACTGAAGTGTGAGAAAGTCCTAATGAAGGTAGTAAGGATCTTAACAGTGAGTGGTGGAATGAAGAGGTAATGCAAGAGGTAAAAACTGAAAATAAGGCTTAGTTAAAAGCAGGGTTGTGGAGTCGGAGTCGGAGTCGGTAATTTTCAAGAGGGTGGAGTCGGAGTTGGAGTCGGTAATTTTCCAGAGGTCGGAGTCGGAGTCGGAGTCGGAGTCGCAGTCGGTAACTTTCAAAATAGTAGAGTTGGAGTCAGAAAATTTTGAGCTGACAAAGTTATGAATTGTTACTCTGTGAGTGACTTCAATCAAATCATACAAGTTCACTCATTGCGACTTCCACAGTCAACCAACACAATGCAATTGTAACTTCGAATTTTTTTTAACCTGTACCTTTATGTTTCAATTTGGATTATATTCTAATGAATTCAACCTTCAACCTTATACTATCTATATTTAAGAGGCTGAAGAAATAAAAAACTCCAATGTACGAAGAGAAATTTCTCTCATTGACAATGGTATTCTACTAGCTGCTGTTTATATTAATTCCTATCACAAGTAAGCTTAAATGAAGATCTAACATGCAAAAAGTAAAACTGCACTTTTTGCAAAACTGACCATGTTTTCAATAAGTTGCAAGAAGTCAAGAAGATAATGAATCACAACTGAAATATTGTAAGTGATGAAACTTACAACTATACATTATTACTACTTTTCAATTCATTTTTTTCATGAAGTCCAGAAGATGAGTAATGAGCTTCTAGGATATGAAGAGTTTAGTCGAAAGCTTCGACTAGTTCAAGAAAAAAGGTCAAGGTCTTCCTCATTCTTGTACACAATGTTCATAACTTTAAAAATTTCTCTGCTTCTCTGAAAGAAGTTGAAAAAATTGATATAACTTAGACTTAAATTAGAAGAGGCCATCGATAAGCATCCAGACATTGTACAAGAAACTGCAATTGCTGTTACTGATCAACCCCAACACATGCAAGTGAGCGTTGAACGGCTTTTTCTGATCTCGCATTATAAAATCAGACCGAAGAGGAAAAATGAAGGAGGACCTGGCAGATTGCTATTTCTATTTTAAGAACATAACTCATTCATTGAGTGATGACACTTAGATTAACGTTCATGTAGAAAGCTTTATAATATAAATATATTTATATTAATATATATATATTATATAATATATATAGTATATATATAATATATATATAGTATATAAACTATATTATATATATATTAAATATATATAATAATAATAAATAATATATATAGAATAATATATATAATATAATATATATAACTACTATATATATTATATATATATATATATATAATAATATATTATATATATATATATATATATAATATTATATATAATATATATATATATATTACAACCCTCGAAATTTGTTAAAGTATCAAAAATTTTGGATAGCTTAAGTCTCTTAATTGTATAATTTTAATAATATAAAATATAGTTATAATCAACCAAATTAAAGTTTATATTATTTTATAATGGAAATGAAAAAAACATTTATAGTTGGTGAAGATTTCTTGTTAAGTGGTGTTGTTCCATATATATAGTTATATATATATATATATATATATATATATACCTATATAGTATATATAATATATATATATAATATATACTATATATATATATATATATATATATTATATATATATATATATATATATATATATATATATTAAAACGCTAACAAAAAGTTTCCTTGCACCTATAATTTAAAAGTAAATTTTTAATTTTGTAATAATACATAAAAAATAATTAAAACGCTAACAAAAAGTTTCCTTGCACCTATAATTTAAAAGGAAATTTCTGATTTTCATAGTTTTTACTTTATGATGCGGAGGAATTTTTAGACTTTTTACCCAATGTAGACTCATAATTTTTTTCAGTTGTAACGTGAAACTTGGTTCGTTAGGGTGTGTTTCGTTTTAGTCTCAAAAATCATTTTATATGTTTTAAGAAAATTATATAAAATTATTAGGCGCATTTCAAATTATCTTATATATTATGTAATAATGTAATTATAATATATATATAAATACATATACATAGAAATCTGAATATATATATTGTATATATATATATATATATATATATATATATATATATATATATATATATATAATATATATATATATATATATTATATATATATATATATATATATTATAAATATATATATATATTAAATATATTATTGTTAAAGTATACACGGCAAAATAGAGGGGCTTCGACCGACGGGAAATCAGATAGGGGGGACGCATTTCCATACCTCGTAGGGGAAGGGCGGAGGAACCCCAATGAAAAAGTAAAATTTACCCCATAAAAGAGAACGGTGGTTCCGGAGACCCTCCCCGGGGGGGGGAAATAGTCTACCCTGTCGTTCCTAGAAGCCGAGAGACCCAGACTCTGCCATCTTTGCGGTTTAACCCTTGGGTATTCCTTTAGTTTAAAAAAAATAAAATAAAAACTGACGAATTCGTAAAACGTAAACAGTCCTATATTATTTTTGATCAATCAATATCCCTATAATAGGAAAGTCTACCTATGGTCCATAAAGATACCCTGTACTATTTTTTTTGGCTAACGATTACCGTGTCAAAAGGTCATATACTTAGACTTTTCTCCATATATATTATATTATAATAATATATTATATACATATATTATATATATATATATATAATTATAGATATACTATATATATATATATATATATATTATATACTCCTCTGTCACAAAGTAAGTTTACTGAATATTCCATGAACGACTGAGTAATGTAGGCTCCTCCGTGAGATATACGAGTGGTAGCTAGTTACCTAGGCTACATATCCATCACCACAAGTTTAACCAAGATTACTAAAAGTCAGTCTTGCACTAACATACTGTTATATGCTATCGGCATAGTGTTCTACATCTCGTTTACGTTTTGTAGCTCATCTTTGTGTGTTATGGGCGTGTTTTCTAATCTCGTTATATATATGAGCAGTAATATGAACAGCAAGTACGCATAAATTCTGTGTAAAACGAACAAATATAATTCACTTCTTAAACGGACCAAGCTTACGGGATGCCTACTCTATCGAGAACTATGGTTTTCAAGTGGCACAAAGCTTTCAAAGAGGGCCAAGAAAATGTTGAAGACGACCCCTCTCGCTGTGAAGACTCAATCTCGTCTAACAAACGCTTAAAATGTGGATAGGTGTTAAGCTGGATGGAGAGAAACCGCCGTTGTTTCAGCGTGAGAGTGATTCAGAAGAAAACTGGTTTGGAATAAAAAATCAGTTCATAGAATTTCAACGAACCATTTGCACATAGAAAAATTTGTGCAAAACTGGTGCACATGTCTGTGGAGCAGAAAGCGACCAGGGTCAAAATTTGCTTGATAAGACTTGAAATGGAGCCAAATTTTTTGGATAAAAATTATAACAGGCGATGACTCATTGGTTTTTTGAGTACGATCCTAAAACCAAACGGCAAAGTGTGGAAAGGCACACAAAAAATTCTCCTCGTCCGAAGAAAGCACATATTAACAAGTCCAAGGTGAAAAAGCTGATTATTGTTTTTTTGGACAGCCTTGGTATTGTGCACAAGGAATTGTACCTTCAGGACAGACAGTTAATCGCGTCTTTTACAAAGATGTCTTGGAATGACTTTGAAAACGAGTTCAGCGAATCAGACAACATCGCAGACGATTGGGTGCTGCACCAGATAAACGCCCCTCTCACACTAAGCTCTCAATTATGGAATTTATGGCGAAAAAAAAACATTCAAGTACTTTCACATCCTCCATACAGCCCACATATAGCTCCGTGCGGATTTCTACCTCTTCCCAAGTTGAAAAATGAGTTTAGGTCTCATTTTGGTATCGATGAAACATAAAAAAGACACTGTAACAGTGCCAACTATAACACACTTTTTTTTCTTCTGGTAAAATGACTTCCGGTACAATGCAGAAAATGGAAGAATACATTGGAACCACTAGTGTAACCTCGCAAGGTCATAATTTACTTTGAAGGAGATAACTTGTAATTTCAGGTAAAGTCCAATGCATAATTAAATACACATCAGTACACTTACTTTTGGAACATTATATATATATATATAATTATAGTACTATATATATAAT
>JABUQX010094317.1:15000-24384 GCA_015478945.1 Trachelipus rathkii
TCTTGCTTAATAGGACTGAACTGGTTCTTCAAATATAAAAATATAACAAAACTATATAAATATATAAAAGTACAAATACTAAATGCTAAAAAATAAACATAATACATAATTATCCATTATTAGTTATTCATGTAGAAAAATAAAAATAATTATTATTTTTGACTTTTTTATTTATTTTTGTCTTTTTAAATTTTGTTTTGAAAACTCATAGATGTTACTTTTTTAAATTAATATCACATTCACACCAACTATATACATATTACTACCTATAAAAATAACTATACCTTTAAATTACTGATGTGTTTGGATTTCAGATTATGCTGAGATTAGGTGGATGGCTTATATATTTACTCAATTGTAGGGCCTGCTTGCTTGTCAATAAGTTGCTTGAAGATGCTCTATTTAGCTGAAAATTCCCTTTTGTTTGCGTTCTGGATGAATTTTTCGCGTTTATAGAGTTTCTTTTTTTCTTATTCTCAGTTTTTCGTCTATAGCTTCCTATTAATTACTTGATGATTGTAAAGAATTTCAATGCTAGTTATTCACCCTTAATATTTCTTCTTTGTGAAATAATAGCCATGATTGAAGAGCTGGTACTAAGTGTTTCTTCAAATATCTTTCTAGTTGATTGAAGTTCAATTCTGTACTTTGCTTTTATTTTCTCAATTTACTTTGGCAAAGTTGGCAGTTTGTTGCTTCAATAGCTTGTTTGAGTTTCTGCAATAGCTTATATTTGCTTGCAGTATCTCCTAATTACTAGTTATACTTAATATTCGGCTTTCTGTAGCCTTTATTCTATTTGCAAGCCCTTATGTCGCCGCACCCTGTATTTTGCTTTTGTCATCAAGTTTCTTATCAAAATTTCAACTTTTTGCTTTTCTACTCTTCTAATATTTTGGTAATATTTTGTAACCATAGTTGATGCTCACATAGTAATGAATAGTAATGAATTTATATCCTAATTTGTTCCTATATTTTTATTAATGGAAAATCAACATATTCCCCCTTTGCTAAGAATATTAAGTTTTCTTATTATTCTTAGTTTCCTTAGAGTTTATAATTCTGTTGTCTTCTTGTTACATCCCTGCACTTTCTCTCAGCAAGATCAATTTTGTTATTGGTCTTTTCCAAATTGTTGTATTTAAGTATTCTTGCCTTATTTATTTTTACATCCTATTATTCTCATCTCTGTTTGAGTCATCTTGTATAAACTTTTACTATTTTCTAAATTACACATATTTCTTGTTTAGGAATCACTCTATTAAAGAACCAAACTCCTTCTTTGTGTGATTCTTTTCTGCCTACCGTTTACTTCTTTTTGTTGCCCATATAAGGGACATATTCTTTGACTCCAATCCTTTTCCAAAATAAAATCAGCAAGCTACGAACTTGTTTCCATCTTTTATTTAAGTAGCAACCTTTATCTTGAAATAAACCTGGTGGGAATGTTATATTGCCTTTAAGAGTTAGCTAGACTGATTGGTGTCAAAGCTTTCTAAATCATTTGAAATTCTGTTGATTGTCGTTATTTTATAATGAATTCTACTCCAGAACAAAGTGTTCAAGGTTATCGATCTGTCACCACCTTTATTGGCTGTTCTAAGAGTGAAAAGCTTGTAATATGTTTCCTACAGTTCTAAATGTGTCTTTCAAAATGACCTCCCTTAGTGTAGAAACTAGAGGGGGTTGAAATAACCAAGTGTATTTCTTTTTGCTTCAAAAAAATTTCTAATTTACTTGCTTATATTCCAATTTTTAACTGTCCTTCATTCTTTGTTAGCTTTTTACAAATGTTCAATCCATTTCTGAATCGGGATCAATTCACATTGCCTCTGCGGGCTGAATAAATCTTCTTGAGCATTTTGATAAAAGCATTCAGTACTAATGAATATACACATCTCAAAAATGTATGGCTCTACTAAAAGATAAAATATTAATCCATATCTTTTTGTCTCTTACTTTCCCTCTCCCCTTACTAAGCAAGAAAAGGACCAAATGGCATCTATTCCAATGCTCGTAAATGGTGGTATAACACATTCTAATCTATCTTTGGGCAAATCTCCCATCAACTGCTGAGTTGGCCTTGTATGGAGCTTTCTCTACAGATAATGCAATCTTTTAAGATCTTCTTAATACTTGTGCTTGCTCCAATAATATAGTACTTTTCTCTTAAAGCATTTAAAACTGTTTGTTTTTCCTAAATGTCCATTAATTCTATGGTAATGTCTCATTATTAACATTGTAACATGACTATTTGGCAAGATAATTGGATGTTTAAAATCAAAGGATACATCATTCAGATTTTTATTCCTCCCACCTACCCTTAATATTCCATTATTATCTAAAATTGGTAGGAATTTTGCCAAAATGTGCCTTTTTGGCAAAGCTTCTTTCTTTTTTATTTTGTATTGTATATCATGAAATTCTTTATTTTGTACATATTTGTAAATAGCCTTTTCTGCCTCTTTTAATTCTGTGATTGTCATTGCACCTTTATTCCAGGTTTTCTTATGCAAGTTTTCTTTAACTCTTAATATCCATGCTACTTTTATTTTTAATTTCATCCAATCTGACACAGAATGTATGAGCTTGTCTGTTGAACTTTCTTGTAGTTGTATGGCCATTACAGGTTTATTTTTTATAATTTCATCATTTTCATCATCTAATTTATTTTCTTTATTTTGCTCAGGCCAATGAGCTTTGTCTTTGTACAAAAATTCATTATTGTTCAAAAACTCATTAACAGATATCCCTTTACTTGCTATATCTGCAATATTTAGCTTACCTGGTACATAATTCCATTGGCTTATATTTGTTTGTGATCTGATATAGTTAACTCTATTGTGTACAAATCTTTTGAATCTTTTTGATTCATTTTTAATATATTGTAATACAATTTCACTATCTATCCAAAAATACTCTTCGCTTATGTTCATATCTAATTCATCTTTTAAAATTTGGTGTATGTTAACTGCTAATTTTGCTGCACTTAATTCTATTCTTGGTATAGTTAACAATTTTTTTTTAATGGTATCAATCTTGTTTTAGATAACACCAATGAACAATATACTTCATCATTCTCTCCAATGAATCTTATATATGCTACTGCATATGCAATTTGTGAACCATCTGAAAAATAATGTAGTTTACCCTTTATACTTTTAGACTGATTTATATTGGTATAGGCTATGAACCTTGCAAATCATTTAGCTTAGTTAACATCATTTAGAATTTTATGTAACTTTTTTTATATCTATGGAATTTCATCATCCCAATTAACTTTTTTATCGCAAAATTTTAAATACTTTTTTAGCTACTATAGTACTGGCTAATTAAATCCCAGGTGGATCATATATCGGAATAAACATCCAACTGAAGAATGCTTCATAATATATAACATTTTCATTTTTTATTTTGTATATGCTTACTCTAGCTTTTAGTCAAATCTATTTTGGGTCCCAACTTAAGCCTAATACTTTTTGTGAAGGCAATCTATCCAAAGATAGGTTTATAAAATACTCTTTACTTAAAACTCAGCTATAAATATTTCTAAAAATTTCTTTAAATTACTAGCTACTTGATGCAGATTAAAACCACTAATTTTTAAAATTTCTTTAACTTATTTATAAACTGCTATAGCCTCATTTTCTGATTTCACAGACTTTAAACAGTCATCAACATAGAAATTGCTAAGTATGTGTAGTTTGCTTCAAGACATAATTTGCAATTGAAGGTGAGCTCACACTTCCAAATATGTGAACTTTAACTCTATATTCTTCTGGAGTTTTATTTAAATTACCATCTGGGAACCATAAGAAGCGCTGATAATCTTTATCTTTATCAAGTACCTGTATTTGATAAAACATTTTCTCTATATCTGCTATGAAAGCATATTTCTCTTTTCTGAATCTTAAAAGGATGCCTTGTAGGTTGGAAATATAGTCTGGGCCTGTGAGTAAACTATTATTTAAAGAAATACCATTGTATTGTAAGGCTGCATTGAATACTACCCTCAATTTTTTCTTTTGTGGATGAATTACGCTATGGTGTGTCAAATAGAATCTGTCATTGTTTAACAGTTCATGTTTCTCAATCTTTTCTGCAAAATTTAGTTTTAACATTTCATCTATGTTATCACTATACTGTACAAAATATTCTTTATCTTTCAAAAATTTACTTTTTAATGAGTACAATCTTGCTAAAACTTGATTTTTGTTATTAGGAAAATGCTGATTTTCTTTTTTAAATGGTAAACCAACTTGAAATTTACCTGTAATTGTTCTTTGTAATGTATTTTCAACCTTATTTTTCCACTTTTGATCTTCAACACTGTCACAGACTTGTTCAGGATTCTTTTCAGAAAACTCTCTTAAGCAATATTTTTCAAGCAAATTATCATCTTCTTGTTGTATTTGGGTTTTATGACATCTTAAACTCATGAATGCTGGGATACCATCTGGTGTTGAACCTTGTAAAGCCATCCAAATGAATACTTAACTGCAAAAGGATAGTCATAATGCCCTTCTACTACTTCTATGGGTTTTAACAATTTACTTTGATTCATCCCTATTAATAATCCAATTTTTGATTTTATGAAATTGAAGGGCACATGATTCAAATATTCTAATCCATTTATATCTTTGATAGATGGACTCTCTTCTATTTTAAAGGGCCAATTTTCTTTGCAGTACACATTATTTATGGTTTCAGATTTCCTCATCTCAATATCATAAATTTCTAAATTATTTAGTATGTTTTTTTATTTTATGTTGCCCAATACATATGGTAGTTATATCTATATAATACATTAGTTTCCCCATTGACATACCTAATTCTCTGGCTAAATTTAAATCTCATAAACATGCCTGCAAGCAATATGTATCTAGACCCAACTGTAGTCTAACACTTATCTTTACCTTTAAGCTTGATTTTAACTGGCACCGCAGGATAAAATAGCTTTCTATTACTTACTTTTGTTTGAAAGTTTTTTGCCTCATTACTTCCTGATTCTTTTGACTCTACTTTCTTATCTTTATCCTCTAAATTCACAGTGAGTGCTGCTGGTGAGAGGTTTGAGCCATCTTGCTCTTTCTTTGTTAAACTGGTACTATCTTTTTCTCTATGCAGAAATGTTAGATGTTGTTTATTACATCTTCACATTCTTTGTTTCCTGGCCTTTTACTAATTACTTATAAAATGATTTTGATCTAGACACTTAAATATATAATCATTATAATGAACTTTGTTAATTTCATTCTTCGCTTTGTTTTTCTAGATTTTTCATAATAATAAGATATTAAAAAATTCAAAACTGCGAATTTATTATTATTATTAATACTACATTATTTTACCGATATCTTTTTTTTATTGTAATTAGTTATATTCCATTTATATATATATATATATATTATATATTCTATGGTCATTATTATTTTCTTTGTATAAAGTGACTTACCTTTTCATTTTTGTAATTTTGTTTGTTCTTGGTTTTGTACCATGCCTAAGTTCTCCGAACAGAGTGGTGTGTTCATTATCCTTGCTTCTTTTTCAACAAACTTTGTGAATGTACTAAAATTTACCTTTTTATTTTCTTCATACATACTATCTACTTTATTTCTCCATTTATCACGCTGTTCTTGTAGGGGAAGTTTTTTACTATTCTATAAATAGTCACCATAGAATTCAATCTTAGTTTATAGGGGAATTTTTCCATTGCATTATTAATAGCATCTAAAAACAAAGAAAATTCTGCCATAGCTTCACCATCTTCATTCTTAATTTCATTCCAATCTTCTAACTTTTTCAAATATGTATTAGCAATAACTTGTTCATTTCCATATCGTTTCTCGAGTTTTTCTAATGCCTTTTTATAACTTATATTTTCATCTAAATGCATACAACTTCTTACTATATTTTCTGCTTTACCTTCTGTATACTTGATTAAATAGGAAAGCTTGTTCATTTCAGTTTCACACTTTCCTTCTAAATTGGTTTTAAAAACTAGAATAAAACCTTTAAATTTAGTTGGATCCTTTCCAGAAAATACCTCAGGCTCACATATTGGAAGAGGATTCTTGATACTTACTTCTAACTTTTGTTTTAAAATTTCTACTAGTTTAGACTCCTGATTATTATTTTCACCTATACTATTTATTTTAGTTTCTGAAAAATTTACATTTTTATTTTCATTTTTTTTACAGAGGTATCGCTAATACTGAAAATTGGATTTTCTAATTTTTGTTCAATTTTAATTAAGCTTTGTTCTAAATTTTTTATATGACTACTATGTTGGTACAAATCTAAATTTTCTAGTTCCCTTTTTTTTTTGCCATATTGTTCGTGCTTCTTGTAATCTTAATTTTACTTTTTAATTTCGACACATGATTGTGCTACTTGAATTTTTGCACTAGATCATACTTACTTACTCGATATATTACTAGCACTATCTAGTGGTCTTATCCTTGGCTCATATTTATTCATGTATTTTGAAATGTCACTTTTTAAATCATAATATGGCTTTAATTTTAATGTAAGCCACTCCTGTATTTTATCTGACTCTACAGATTCTGCTATTAATTCACTACAAGTATTTTTTAAGAGATACAATATATATACATCTAATTGTAATTCACAGATTTTATTTCGTAAACTTAGTCTTAAATTATTTAAGAAGAAGCGCTGCTCATATTTTGCCTTTAATAACTGTTAATCTTTTTATAGCTAACAGCAGCTAATTTTACTGAAAGAAGACCTAAACTCCTTCAGTGTTTCAGTTTCATCTAATTTTCGATATCGCCTCATTTTTTTTTTATTATTACTTAAAAAAAAAGCATTAAAACTAAATATTTATCGAACTCATTCACTCATTTTTTTCAGAACCATAAAAATAAAAAAATAAACGAACGGATTATCTTTAATACATATCACTATATAACAGACAAATTTTTATATTTCAATATATATTAATATTATTTATATATTATTTTTATTGAGAATTTTATTATTTTAATTTTTTTTCACCATGCTTAAAAATACCTTAGTTTTTTTTGTCGAATCGGAAAATATAAGATAATTCCTCACTCTTCTCGAGGCGACAGCTTTCTCCTTCTTAATCACAGCCTTCTTAAATTAGAAGAACTTATTTTGAATGTCATAACATCCAGGTTTGTAAAGTCGCAGCTCGACACACCATTTTATTTCTTGCTTAATAGGAACTGAACTGGTTCTAAAAAATATAAATTATAACAAAACTATAAAATAATAATATAAAAATACTAAATGCTAAAAAAAATAAACATAATAAAAAATGAAGTTAGAAAAATTAAAAATATAATTATTTTTTGGACTTTTTATTTATTTTTGTCCTTGTTAGCTTTTGTTTTGAAAACTCATAGATGTTACTTATTTATGTTAATACCACATTCACACCAACTATATTAATACCTATAAAAATAACTATAGCTACCTTCTAAATTACTGATGTATTTGGGATTTCAGAAATGGCTGAGATTAGGGTGGTGGCTTATATTACTCAATTTGTAGGGCTGCTGCTTTATCAATAAAGTTGCTTGAAGATGGCTCTATTAGCTGAAAATTCCTTTTTTATTTCTTCTGGATGAATTTTTAGCTTTTATAGAGTTTCTTTGATGTTCTCAGATTCTTCTATAGCCTCCTTATTAATATACTTGTTGATTGAAGAATTCAATTGCTAGTTATTCCACCTTAATAGTTTCTTCTTTGTGAAATTAATAAGCTCTTGATTGAATAGATGGTACTAAGTAGTCTTCAATATCTTCCTAATGTTGATTGAAGTTCAAATTCTGTACTTTGCTTTTATTTTCTCAATTTGCTTTGGCAAAGTTGGCAGTTTGTTGCTTCAATAGCTTGTTTGAGTTTCTACAATAGCTTATATTGCCTTGCAGTATCTCCTAATTTACTATTTTACTCAATATTGGGCTTTTCTTTGCCTTTTGCTAATTTTGCAAGCCTTTATATACCGGCACCCTGTATTCGCCTTTTTGTCAGTGCAAGTTTCTTATCAACAATTTCAACTTTTCTGCTTTTCTACTCTTTTAATATTTTGGTAATATTTTGTAACCATAGGTTGATGCTCACATAGTACAGATAGTAATGAATTTTCTATAATCCTATCTTTACTATTTTTTTATTTAATAAAAATATTATATATTATATATATATACTATATATATTATATATATATATATATATATTATATATTATATAATATATATAATAATATATATTAATATATATATATATATATTATATAATTAATATATATATATAATACTATATATTATATATATATATTAATTATAATTTTAATTTAAAAACACTAATTTTTTTTGGCTACGCCATCATATTATAATATATATATCTATATATAATATAGTATATATATATATATTTTATATATTATATAATAAATATATATACTATATATATATATATATATTATATAAATATATATAATATATATATATATATAATATAATATATATATATATACAATATAAATATATATATTATATATATATATATATAATATATATAGTATAATATATATATAATATAATATATATATATATATATTATAATATATATAATATATTATATATATATATTATTATATATATATATATATATATATATATATAATATATTATATATATATATATATATATATATATATATATAATCATCATCATCAACCACCTTTTCTCATGCTATTATCATCACCCACCTCTCTCCCCAAGACTGGGGTAAGGTCCTTAGCATGCACTGGAAAACAACACAGATAGTAGTAATAATATGAAGAAAGTCGACAAGAAAGCTTAGCCTTACCGCCCCTTTATATCCTTTTGTGATGAACTCGTCGTAGTAGAAACTCCAAACCTCAGAGCATCAAGACGGACTTCCTATGGCATCTTGCCAATTGTAGGGTTCATACATTAACCTAGGTGGCATCAACCATATCCTCTCACAAAACACGCCATTCACTCCTATTAATGCACCTTTCTTCTCGCCTCTGCTAAAATCAGATTTCTCTCCTCACAGGAATCTCTTGCGTCTCTAATCCATCTTTTTCCTCGGTTTCTTCAGCCAGTCGATTCTCAGCATTACTCACCACTATACTTCCGCTTAACCAACCGACTATCTCCATCCTTTCCACATGGCCAACCATTCAACATTATTCGATTTGATCTCTCATCTACCCCTTTTCTCAACACACCTATCTCTAATACTCTTCCTCAATTTTATTCAATTCTTCTCACACCTTACACGCCCCTAAGAATGTCCATCTGAACCCATTGTATACTTCAGATCTATACCTCTTACTTCCCGACCATCGTTTCACTACTA
>JABUQX010094318.1:0-13989 GCA_015478945.1 Trachelipus rathkii
TCTGCGTAGGTGTCTATGATTGTGAGGTCTGGTTTCGTGGTTGTGGGAGATCGGGCACGTGAATAGGTTGAATAGGTGTGGGGTCAGTATGGGCCTTAGTTCGGTACTTCGTTATTGATGTTTGACCTGGATTTTCTGGGTTTCGATATTCGTTTGTTTGAATTTGTCGCTGTTCTTCCTTGATTATAAAATTTGAAATCCATTTTCTTAGGTTTAGTGGGGATAATTGATTATATTATTAATTATTATCATTATTGATTATTATTATTATTATTATTATTATTATTCTTAATTTATTAGGTGGTCCACTATTGATTCATTATAGATTATGCTATAATCTATAATTCATTTTCATCTATTATATATAGTTAATTTTGTTTTATTATGCTATATTATTATTATAATTTATTATTATTATTATTATTATTATTATTATTTATTCATTATTATATTTATTTTATTATTATTATCATTATTATGATTATTATTAATGTATTATTATTATTATCAGATGTAATTGCTGTTGTTGTTGTTGCTGTTGTCCATCTTGTTGTTGTTGTTGTTTGTTGTTATTGTTGTATATTTTCTGTTATTAATTTTGTTATTATTATCATTATTATGTATTCTATTATTATTATTATTATGTAGAGTATTATTATTATTATTATTATTATTATTATTGTTATTCGATTATTATTATTGTTATTATTAATTATATATTACTTATTATATATTATTCATTATGTATTATTATTATTATTATTATTATATTATTATTATTATTATTATTATTATATATTATTATTTATTATTATTATTATTATCTATTTTATTACTATTGTTATTATTGATTATTATTTTTATTTATTTTATTATTATTATTATTATATTATATTGTTCAATTCTTTTTATCATTTTTTAGTTTTTTGTTTTTTTATATCTTTCTAAGTTCCGATTGACCTTTACTTGCGATGTGAGAAAGAACGAAGAACTCTGCAGTGCCACACGTTTGGCATTTGACCATGAGAAGTAAAATAATGATAATAATAATAATAATTAATAATAATAATAATAATAATAATAATAATAATAATAATTAAGTAATAATTATTTAATAATAATAATAATAATAATAATAATAATAATAATAATAATAATAATAATAATAATAATAATAATAATAATAATAATAATAATAATAATAATAATAATAAATAATAATAATAATAATAATAATAATAATAATAATTAATAATAATAATAATAATAATAATAATTAATAATAACAAAAACCAACAACAAAAACAACAACAATAACAACAAGAACAACAACAATAAATAATAATTATTAATAATAATCAATAATTATAACAATAATGATATATAACTAATAATAATTAATTCATAATTAATAATAATATAATAATACATAATAATAATAAGTAATAATGATAATAATAATAATAATTACTAGATAAATCAATAATAATAATAATCAATGAATAATAATAATTAATAATAATAATAATCAATAATAATATAATAAATAATAATAATTAATAATAATGAATAATAATGAAGAGGTAATTAATAATAAATAATAATAATAATAATAATAATAATAATATAATAATAATTAGGAAGAATATTTAATTATATTAAGTTAACGAAGTATAACCAGGTTAATAATAATAACAATAAATAATAAATAATTAATTTCATTCAATGAATAATAATAATAATAATGAATAATAGTAATTCAATAATGAAAAACAAAATCAACAACAAACAACAACAATAATACAACAACAAACAACAACAGCAACAAACAACAACAACAACACACAACTAATAGATAATAATAATAAATATACATTCAATAATAAATACCATGAATAATAATAATAACTAATAATAATTATATAATAATAATCAATAATAATACATCAAAAAATCTTTCAATTTCCTATAATAATAATGAATAATAATAATAATAATAAATAATAGATAATTGAATATAAATAAATATTATTAAATAATAATTAATAAATGAATGTAATGAATAATAATAATAATAATAAAATAATAATAATGAATAATAATAATATAATCAATAATAATAATTAATAATATATAATAATAATAATAATAATAATAACAATAACAATAATTACTAATAATAATAATAACAATAGCTATTAATAATACTAATAACCAACAACAACAACAACAAACAAACAAAGCAACAACAACAACAACAGCAACAACAACAACAACAAGCAATAACTTAATAGTAATAATAAATTAATTAAATAAATAATAATAAGTAATAAATATTAATAATATAATAATAATAATAAATCAATAATAAAATAATAATAATAATAATAATAATAATAATAATAATAATAATAATAATAATAATAATAATAATAATAATAATAATAATAATAATAATAATAATAATAATAATAATAATAATAATAGCAAAATCAACAACAAAAACAACAACAATAACAACAACAACAGCAACAACAACAACAACAGCAATAATCAATAATACTAATAATAATATGAATTAATAGTAATAATAATATAATCAATTAATAAATCAATCAATAATAATAATTAATAATAATAATAATAATAATAATAATGAAATAATAAAATAATAAATCAATAATGAGTTAAAAGTAACTAATGAATAACTAAAATAATACATATAATAATCATAATAATAATAATAATAATAATAATAATAATAAATAATAATAATAATAATAATAATAATATTAATAATAATAATAATAATAAATAATAATAAAAAAATAAAAATTTCAAAAAAAAAAGTTATAAGAAACATAATTAAACAATAATTATTAATAAGTAAAAATGAACAATAATTTATTTAATAATAAGAATAATCGAAATAAGTTTTGATAAATAATGAATAATAAAGAATTAATATAAAAAGAAGAAGAATAATAATACAGTAATAATAATATTAATAATAATACATAATTAAAAATAATAAATAATAATGAATAATAATTAATATTACATAATAATAATAATAATAATTAATAATAATAATAATCAATAATAATAATAATAAGATAATAATTAAAATAAAATCAATAATAATAATATAATAATAAACTAATAATAATAATAATATAATAATAATAATAATAATGCAGCAATGGTGGTAAAAGCAAATCTTTAGTGATTATGAATCCCCTCCCCCCTCCATTGCATCAGTTAATATTTCCATTTGAGACTCACATCACATCCTCAAATCCTCCTCTCAGAAGATGCAAATCCCCAAATGGGAATTTAAGTTTCTTGAAAAGTAGAAAAAAACTCCGAAAAAAATCACCTCCTTTTGTCGATAAATTACGCTGCTCAGACACGTAATTTTGGGAAATATTTCTGTGCTTCAATTGATGTTTTGAGAAATGAAAGAAGAAATTCCAAATTAGGATTATAAAAATAGAGGACGAGTCTTTTTTGGTTTGAATGTTTGTATTTTTCTGTGATTGTCTGTTTGTCTGTGAGTTTGTTTGTGAGTTTGTCTGTGAGATTGAGTTTGTTAGTTTTTATTTTACTATCTGTAAATTTTTCTGTTTCTCCGCTGCTTCTTCATCCTAAATTCTATTGTTATATATATATATATATATATAATATAATATATATTATATATACTATACTATACTATATATATAGTATATATATAATAATATATATATATATTATATTAGTATATATATAGCTAGCTATATATATATATTATGTATATATATTATAGTATATATAATATATATAAATATATATATATATAGTTGATATATATTATACTACTATATAGATATATACTATATATATATATATATAGTATAGCTATATCTATATATATATATATATATATATATTATAAAATAGATATATATATATATCTTATATATATATAATATATATATATATATATATATATTATTATATATAATAAGGTATATATATATATATATACTATATAGAGGAGAGAGAGAGGAGAGAGGAGAGAGAAGAGAAGAGAGAGAGAGAGGTTATACTATATGATATATATATATATATATAATATATATCAGTAGTATAGTATATATTATAATCTATATATATATATATATATATATTAGTATATATTTAGAGAGAGACGAGAGAGAGAGAGATATAATTATAAAATAATATATATAATATATTAAATATATATAATATTATATAGTAATATATACTATATATATATATATAACTTTATATATATAGTATCTTAGTAGGTATATATCTCTTTATATAATATAATATATGATATATATATATATATATATATATATATATATATATATATTATATAATATATACTATACACTATCATTATATATATATATATATATATAACTATATATATATAGCTGTAAATTAGCGAAGACCGCAACATTAGCAAGCTACCATCCCCCTTCAATCAAACAAGAAATTTTAGTTTTAAATCCGTTCAAGTAGTTTGAGAATAAAACCGAAAAAATCATATTGTAACTAATTTACAGAGCGATCCGTTCTGAACCAAAAAAAAGGTTATAATATTTTTTACAATTGACAGACACGTCTCTGTTTGTTAAATGAATTAAGGAATCAATGTCAAAGTTAGTTTTCTATATTAAACCTAAAATGTGAAAGAACTGTATATATCGTTCCCCAGCAGTGGCGGCTCAAGAGGACAGAATTACCGGGATTCAAATGGGACGAAATAAAGTTAATGATGATAATGATAATGATAGTTTTCGGTAGAAATGAAAGAATTATTTTTATTATTATTATTATTATTATTATTATTATTATTATTATTATTATTATTATTATTATTATTATTATTATTATTATTATTATTATTATTATTATTATTATTATTAATTATTATTATGCGTTACAGTATTATTTTCGCTATACATTATTGTTTAAACTATTTTAAATAAAACTTGTTTTTCTATAATATCTAATCAACACCGATTAATCGATATATATGGCCATCCCTAATGATGATTATTATTTAATGTATTAGGTAGTTTTTTATTAATTATTATTATTATTATTATTATGTAATATATTGGTTATTATTGAATTATATATATATATATATATATATATAATATATATATATATATATATATATATATATATATGATATTATATATTATATATAAATATATAATATATATACTATATATATATATAATATAATAATATATATTATTTATATATATTATTATATAGTATATCATATTATATAATATTATATTATATATATATATATATTAATATATACATATATATATATATTATATATGAATTATAAATATATTATATATATATAATATATATATATACTATAGTAATATATTATATATATTTATTATTTATATATATATATATATATATAATAATAGTATAATTATATATATAATAATATATAATATTATATATATATATATATATATATATATATAATAATATAATACGGTATAATATAATATATATATATATATAATATAAATATATATATATATATATATATATATTATATTATATATATATTATATATTATAATATTTATATATACTTAATATATATATATATAATATATATAATATATATAATAAATATTATATATATATATATATATATATATATATATATATTAATATTATATATATATATATATATATATATATATATATATAATTATATATATATATATATATATATATATATATGTATATATATATATATATATATATATATATATTATATATATTATATATAATATATATTATATATAAATATATATATATATAATAATTATATATATATATATATAATATATATATATATATAACTATATATATATATATATATATATATATATATTATATATGATAGTATATATATATACATATTATATATAATATAATATATATATATAATATTAATTATATATATATATATATATATATATAGTATATATCTATATATATATAATACTATATATATATATAATATATATAGATATAAATATATATATATATATATATATATATATTATACTTATATATATTCATTATATAGTATATATAAATTATATATATATAATATATATAAATTATATAAAAATTCTAAAATATAATAATAATAATGAATTAATATTAATATATAATAATATAATTATAATATATAAATAATAATAAATAATTAAAGAAATGATATAATTAATAATAATAATAATATATAATAATTAAATAATTATAATAATGAATAATATTATAATATTTTAATAATATATTATAATAATGAATATAAAAATAATAATAATATATAAAATTAAATAATTAAAATATAATTAAATTCATAATATAAAAATAATATAGAATAATAATAAAAATAATTCATACAGAAAGAATTATAATAACCGGTATAAAGTGTGAAAAATTAGTAGAAAATTAGGAGTAAGTTGTCCAACTATTTATAATAATTGGCCATATGCTCGATAGGAGGGAGGAAAAACTACTTATCGACTGCTCCGTATTACATATTTATTAAAACTCAATATTACGCAAAAATAATATCAACATATTTAACCTTATTAATTTAATTATTTATTATACTTTATTCCTTAAATATAAAAAAAGAAATGCTAAAAGTATTTAGGTGATGACGTCTACTCACATCCCGCATCCCCGCCCACCATTTGCGAACGTCCGCCCTAAAAATTGAAATCCGCATCCGCAATCAGCTCCCTTCGAGAATGTCGGCACAAATACCGCATTACACAGCCACATGACCGCAATATTTCAATACCCAGCATATCACTTTTGAGATGCAGGAAACGTTGCTGCGAGAGAGAAGTAGTTATATAATATCTCCAGCAGAATGCATAGAAGATAGAAGATAAAATTGATATGATGTCAATGGTGTTTAGATCGGATGATTAAATGGGCAAATAATGTGTAAATTGTTGATTTGTATACATTCTGTTTATCGAGTATGAGAAGTATATATAATACTATGAATGAGGCTTGGATTTATATAGCTAGGGATATAATATATTATATATGAACTATATACATTATCTTTATTCTAATATTTATATATATCTTATATATAAGTAATATACTAATATATAATACAAGTAATTTTATATCCTATCACTATTAACTTTCCTTTTTACAGAAATACTGATTTTTTGAATGTATACTGAGTATTTTGTTATATAATTATAGTATAATTAGTTTTTATATAATACCTATAGGTCAGTTATATATACGCACTCTAAATATAATTATATATAGTATACAGACGCGTACTGACACACGTAGAGCCCACTGTAAAAGACTGGAGTAAGCAAAGAAATGGGAAAGCCGAGAGAGGAAGAGAGGAGGGCAAGGAAGGATGTGGCTGAAGAGCCTAAGCCAAGAGAACTGATGGATGATATGAAGGAAAACAAGAAAGAAGATTTTTAGATTGCCAAGAATAGTTATAGAGGAGCGAAAGAGTAGAGAATGTAATATAAAGACCAAAAAGGAGATAACATTGGTAAGCGGAGAAAAAAACCAAAGTGGATAGAGTACTTTGATGAGTTTTTGAATGTGGGAAGTGCAGCCGGAAGAGGAAGGGGAGAGAGAGCAAGGAGTACGAGGAGAGAAACGTGGAGTAGAAATAGGATGAGGTATAGAGAGTAATCCTAGAGGAGAGCACACACCGCCCGTTAAGGAATGATAAGAGCCCGTAAACAACCACCACATGGTGAAAGATGGATATCTACTGATTAGCACTCGAGAGTAAGCGAAGGAAGGAGAGGGCTGATAGCCCTGATGCTGAGATTTCTGAACAGGTGTTGGATGGAGAGTAGAGTGCCGGAAGGTTGGGGAATGTCCTATGTTCCCCATTTATAAAGGTAAGGAGGACGCAGGAAATTTGTAAAAATTATAGAGAAATCTCATTAAATGGATCCACATGGCGAATTATTATGAAAAGATATTAGAAAAGAGAAAATCTAAGATAAAAAATAGAAGCCAACAATGGTGAAGAGCAGTTGGGTAAAGTAGGTCGCTAGAAGTACTACAAGATTTATGTTTGCAAATTAGAATGGATACAGGAAAGGCATCGGGAATAACAATAAGAAGGCATATATCGCCTTCATAGACTTGAAGAAAGCATTGATCTGTACCCAGAGAGAGCTGTCGGAGAAGTTCTAGAGAGGGACTGATGAAGTTGGACGGCAGACTGATAAAGCAGTAGAAGTTAATACTGAATAAGCATAAGTAAGTGTAAAACAGGATATAGAAAACGAGAATGGTTTGATGTAAAACTGGGTATAAGGAGCAAGGAACTCAGATACATGTCGCCCGATATCACTTCGAGCTTTCATTTTAATATAGCGTAATTTGGATACTAATACCTACATCATATAGCGGTAAAAGAAGAAGTTTAGAAGAGATTGAACGGGAGTAACATCCATTGGTATTATATATGATATAATATATAACATAGCAGATGAATTTGGCGTGTAATTGGAACGTGGAGATGGTGAAGTTGATAGAAAATGGAGTTGCTTAGAGTGTTTTCGCAGAAAAATTGAGAGATAACTCAGAGGATTGAAAATGATTGTAGGAAGATAAACAGAAATAAATGAGTAGTAAAGCTAACAGGATAAGGAGGATTGAGAGGAGATTATGATACAGTAGGAGGTAGATACGGTATGAGAATTAAAAATGTGATAAAGATATATAAATAAATATCTAGAGAAAACTTGGAAGAGAAGAGGGGGGTGCAAAGGAGAAATTACGATGGTAATTGATGACAGTTATTGGCAGGACATTAGTAATAAGAGCAGTATAACCCTATCTTATGAAAGATAAGATATATAGATAACATAGATTATCAATGAGGTAATGAGAGCAATATACGAAGGGAGTAGTGACGATCCTGAGTATACTTATTAGTATGTATATGATTTAGGGCGGAGACATGAGTACGATTCATGGACAGGAGAATGAAGAGGAGAGAGTTAAGAAATTTATTATTCATGACAGAGAGCTGGAGATGAATGTGTTGAGGACAGTAGAGATTTGAGTATGAAAATGAGATATGAAGATTATATGACTCAGAAGTGAGAAATGTAGTACAGAGTTGATAGTGAGAGCGAGTGTGGAAACTATGATGAATAAGTGGGGAGCAGCCAGACTGAGATTATATTGAGGTGTGGGAACCTTGAGAAGAATGCAATTATGAGTATTATTATAAGAGAGTATGTCCAACATGGAAGGTGAGTGAAGATTAGATCAGAGGATGGAGTGAAAAATTGAGATGGGAAAAGAAACCAGCGTGAAAGAAGATGTGTGAGACACAAGAATAAAGATCACTATATTAATATGAGTACAACAGATTGAATCAAATGGATGAGCTGATGGTGGATGAATCGTGATGGATAGAACAAGATGGAAGCGGATGGATTTTTGGGCCCCACTGATATCAAGGATCTCGTAAGTCCTTGTACTTTATTATTGGGCGAGACGAATGTAAAGATGAATATTATATTATATCTTATATTAGTAATTTATTATTATATTATTATTATTTATATAATAATTTTAATATTATTATATTATTGATTTATTATTATTAGTTATTTAATATAATAAATAATTATTAGATTCTAACTGAAAATTAAATAAAGATTTCACATCATTTCTTAAATATACACACATTTTTTTTATAATTTATATTATTATTAACTTATATTTATATTAATATATAATTATATTTATTATTATATTATATTATACTAATATTATATTATATTATGTCATTCACTAATATATTTTACTTATTAATATTATTATATATTGCATTAATTATTTTATTATTTTGATTAATTAATTATTATATTATTTATAAATATTAATTCATTATTATATTATTAATTATTAATATTAATTTTATTAATATATATATTAATATTATTTATTATTCTTATTATTTTTATTATATTATATTACTTTATTCTTACAATCTATTTTAATATAATATTATTTATTGTTTTATTTGATTTGTTTTTTAAGTTTTTTTAAAAAGTATATGGGCAGTTGTTATAACTTTTTTTTTATTAATATTATTATTAAATATAGATTTATAATTATTAATAATAATTTAATTATTTATATTAATATTTATTAATTATAAATTATATATTTTGAACTATTAATTATTAAATATTTTTAATTTTATTTGAATTTTTATTTATTAAATATATCATATATATCTATATATATTTTTAATATATTAAAAATTATTATTAATTCTAAAGTTAATAATAATATTATATATATATTTATATATATAATTTATTTCACTTATTAATTTAATTTGTTATAAAATATTGTTATATTGTCTTTTAATTGTTCATATTTAAATATATTTCAATTTTATTATTAATAATAAACTTCAGTTTGATCATTCGCATACCTGTAATTCCGAGTATACTCGCAATCTCAATCTAAACATTAAGAATCGCTCCGGCAATCACATTCTCAAACATACTTTATAAAGATATCGCAATACTCGCATCACTGTCATAATTGCCGAGAACCAGTCCATAACTTTGCGAGGTCCCCCCATCCATTTACATTAAATATATATATTAAATGTTTAATAAATTCTACCAAAGAGTATCTATTTCCGAATATGATTAATGTTTTATCTGAATTATGATAATATATTAATATATTATTATATTATATTAATTAATTTAATTATATTAGTATAATTTATTATATAATATTATTAAAATTATTAAATAATTATTCAAATTATTTTGACATTTAATTTAAAATTATATTTTTATTAGTATATTTTATTTGATTATGAACAATTTACTGAACATTCATGTTTAATTATTTAACTATAATTACTTTTATTTATTTCTAGATATTTACTTTTATTATAAATTATTTTCTCACTAATAAATTTATATATAAATATAATATAGTCATTATTTGAGTACACAATTTGTGTACTTTATATTAATATTTTCAACCCTAACTAGATAGATGTGATGATAATGATTTGGAGAATGATCATAGTATTTAATTAAGACACAGTGATTCAACTGTAACTTAAATATTTTTACATTTATCTTAAGAAATGTTTAATATTACATTTTCCTAACCAAATGATTTCAATTACAAATTAAAGATGATAAAATTCTTTTCAATATCCCCTGTAGCAAACCGTTAGGTGATTTGATATCGATTTCATGATATCTTATATTTAAAGGGTAATATTTTATTTTAATTGAGAGTGAGATAAAATATTTTAATTTTCTATTTATTTAAAAATATTTTATTAGCTTTTTAATTCTTTGCTTATTTAATAAGTGATATATGACTTTATCAAATAAGAATTCATAATAATGAATTCTTTTAACTATTTTTATATATATATATTTAATTATTTTAACTATTTAATTAAATCTTATAGAGTACCTAAATCTGCTTTTCAATTATATTATTAACTATTTAAGGTTAATTAATAAATATTTATTAATTTAATGAATAAATTTATATTATTATTATTATTTATGATAATAAAAATATAAAAATTAATTATTAAAAAATTTATAATTATTTATGATATTATTTAAATTACTTCAATTTATATAAAAATAATACTATTATTAATTAGATTATTTTAAATTATTATTATTTTTAATTCTTTTTAATTATATTATAAATATATAACTATTTATGAAAAATATATAAATAACTTATATATATATATATATATATAATAATATATATTATATATATAATAAATAATAATATATATAATATATATAATAATATACTGATATATAATAATATATATATATAAATATATAATAAATAGGTTGGTAAAGTTCAGGTCTAAGATAATAATAAAATATAAATATTATACAATAAATTAAATATATACCTAATTATATAATATATATATATATATATATCCATATAATAGTATACATATTATATTAATATAAGTAATATAATAATTAATTATATATGATATAATATATATATATTATAAATAATATAATATAATAATATAATATTACATTATAATATAAAATATATATATATATATTATAAGATATATATAATATATATATACTATATATATATATAATTATATATATATATATATATAATATATATTATATATATATATATATTTTATATATATATATATAAATATCTATTATAATAAATATATAATATGTATAGTAATGTATATGGAAATACCTACAGGAGTGAAAATGATAATATATAAAATACACTATTAAAATAATGCTTACCCTATATTAATTTTTATGTATATTTATTACTTCTAAATCTTCATATGTTTATAGACATATATACTATAAATATATATATATATATATATATATATATATAATATAATATATAATACTTTTATTATATTATATATAATTAATATGGCTTATATGTATTTCATAACAGCAAAATATAATTTTTTCAATCAGATATCTCAAAAACTAACAATACTACAAGGAAAAAAGGAATACATTGCTGGAATCCTGGTCCAATTTTAGTGCGGAAAATGTAAAAAAGAAAAAAAAAAAAAAAAAAAAAAAAAATCTATCAAAAAACTACATTAGCTACGAAAAGGAGTACATTTTTGAAATCCTTGTAACATTTTAGGTGAACACTGTAAAAAAAAAAATAATATAATAAAATAAAGTAAAATAAATATTGCTATTTTTTTTTAGGAGCAGGGGGACATAATATATATATATATATATATATATATTATATATAATATAAAACTATATTATATATATATATATAATATATATATATAATATAATATATATATATAATAATTATTTGTAAAGGGTATTGACACGGCAATGTAACGGGGGCTCGGCCGACGGGAACACAGGGGGGACGTTTTCCATACCCGTAGGGACGGGGCGGAGGAACCCCGCGACACCCAAATACCAAAGAGCGGGGGGTTCCGGGACCCTCCCGGAGGGGGGGGGAATTAAGTCACTACCGTAGTTCCCAGAAGGCCGAGAGACCCCGACTCCTGCATCGGTGCGGTATACCCTTCGGGGTATTTCTTTAGTAAAAAACAAAAAAAGCAAAATTTAAATTGTAAGTTTTTGAGATTTTTTTTTTTTTTTTTTATTTTTTTTTTGTTATTTTTTTTTTTTTTTTACATTTTCCGCCTAATTGGAACAGCATTCCAGCAATGTATTCCTTTTCCTGTAGCTATTGTGAGTTTTGTGAATATGAGATGAATAAGTATGAAAGAATTTTTGCTGTTAATGAAATACATCATTTCCCTAGATATATAATATTATATATAATATATACTATATATATATATATATATAATATAAATATATATATTATATTATATATTATATATATATATATATAATATATATATATATATGATATACTATATATAATATATATTATACATATATAATAATATAACTTATATGATATACTATATATATCTATAATATTATATATATATATATATATATAGGTTATATGATATATTTATATATATATATATATTATATATATATATATATATATTATATAATATATAATATATTATATATGATATAGCCTATTATATATATATATATATATATATATAATATATATATAAGTATATATATATATATATATATAGAGTATAATATATATATATATACTGTATATGATATATATTATTAGTATATATGGGTATATTTAATATATATTATATATATTATAATATATATATATTATATATATTTATATATATATATGAGTATTATATATGATATATAATATAATATATATAGGTATATATTAGTATATATATATGGAATATATATATATA